>VUQS01022956.1:0-15905 GCA_015108495.1 Heterochromis multidens | reverse complement strand
AACCCTTGGATGCATTGTGTTTGAGTAGTTCCACAGCACATGATAGATTTAAATGACCATAGATCAGTGATCACTTGTGCATCTCTTTTGAAACCCTGTATAATTACAGTACATAGGTTTTAGTGAGGTGATTCTCCTGTGGATTCCAAATGATGAGAGGCTGAGAAGCAGTCAGATGCTTTCTGTCTGCTCCTGTTGTTACTGCAGTGACACACAGAAGGAAGAAAAATCAATGGGTGCCATTGTCGCAGCACAGGAAGTGAGTGGCATGACTAATTTTATTGTGATTTCAGGTCATAATTATTTCCAAAGGAGGAAGACTGTGGGGGAGTCTATACATAATATGAAATCAGGGACTCTCTGATCACTGCTGTCTATCTTATGTGGCTGTCCTGGTGTGTGTGTGTGTGTGTGTGTGTGTGTGTGTGTGTTTTGAAGGTGCATCGAAGCGCCTGCTGTCTAGTTCGTTTCTGGGTTTCTGCCTCGTGTCGTCTCGTGCATTTCTCTGAATGTACTCAGTCGCTAAAACAGAAGCATGGCATATCCATATGGAATGCAGTTACAATGTAAATATGTACCAATATATGTATAAATGAGCTATTTTTTGCATGCTTTTTGTACACATAATCAAAGACAATTAAAAAAAGAATCTGAATCAAGATTTTTCTCTGTTCTTGCTTGACCAAAGCAAAAAAAAAAGCAATAATGTTACTGTACATCTTTTTATTGAGTTCAACAGCTAATCACAAGGTGCACACAAGGGATGACTCACTGACAGCAACACATCCATACATACATTACTTGTGTATATCTTGCTTTGACAATGATGGCGACTGAGGCAATGGTTTTTGTACACACAGAAACACAGACGTGTCATATGGACACAATCAAACAGGTGGAGGCTACACCCAACGTATGAAGAAAAGCAAACTGAGTTACACCCAAAAAAGTACACACACGGCTGAGCTCGGCTATCTCTGACTTTACATACAATAGCAAGAGTCACAGTTTCTCAGGATGCCTCTGAGAGTGGATGGATGATGTTGGTAGAAGATGCTGCTGCTGCTGATAATCAAAAAGAAATAAAGGGCATGAAACAATTCAACTGTGTTCTTTTCTGTCTCACAAGTCCATTTATAATGTTTGTTTTCTTGCAGGATCTATGGCAGGGTTCTAGTGCAGCATGCCTTTAAAAGTAGCGCGGCCTTTGGCGTGTTTCCTCCCAGGTCACTTCTGCACAAGAACAGCAAATAAATAGAACATCAGTCATTAAAACAAGTAAAGCCCATGGGCTTTATTGTTCTAGAAAAACATAATAATCCCTTACTTTAGATACCTCAGTCTCTGTGCTACCTGCCTCTGAATCAGGATCCTGTAGAATAGAAGCCAAAACCACAGGATAGGAGGCATTTAGACTGAAGGTAATGTACAAAACCACGCTCCTCCTGATGATGACATGATTAGACTTAAAATAAAAGAATCTACTCTACTATATAGACTACCTCCACTCACATTGGACTGGTCTTTCCCTTGGGCTTGTCTTGTATTTGCATCGAGGGTGTAATAGACGTTTGTGTCTACACCAAGGGATTCACTGTCCTGCTGTAAAATACAAAATGGTCTGCCTGTTTCAGTTAAAGAGGAAAGCAGTCTGGGTGGGACTGACGCAGATTTCATCTTCTATCAGATAACTGGCTGTTCTGTACGAAGCATAGACTCAGTGGTCACAAATGTTATGGGAATAAACAGCAATAATCTGATGGTAACTGAAGTTTACTGCTCCAGTGTGCTAGAGAAATTTGTTGCTGGAATGGATGTGTCATTCAATGAACATGCACGCAAAAGATGCTCAGAGGGAAAAAAAAAAAATACACAATTATTTTTGCTGATCAATGTTCTGTGTTGTATCTGTAATAATATTGAACATCTCTCTGCTGCCCTCTTGTGTTCAAAGAGAATACATAGACTAATTTTTGAACAGGTCTTACCTGTACTTGTGTGTCTGTGTATTTGAATTTCATGTTCTTGTAAAATTCTCTTTTCGGTAGCAAATAGAGGAGCACCAAATCACATACTACAGTTGCCTAAAAAGAAAAAAAAATTAAGAATTTCATGAGCACCTACATAATTAAAATGCTGTGCAAAAGTCTTCAGCCACCCCTGATTTATTTTTTTAAAATGTTGTTAAACAAATCAAAAATGAGAACACTTCTGCTGCCAGCAGACACTAGCTACTAACTGAAACTACTTTCAGCAGCTCCCTTGTCACAAGGGGTCACCACAGCAGGTAGCTCAGCATGTTTGATTTGGTATAGTTTTATGCAAGATGCCCTTGCTGACACAAACGGGATTTATGTCTCTGGCTGGAATCAAGCCAGCAACCTCTTGCTCACCAAGCAAATGTGTAAACCACTATACTATGGAGCCACAGACACTAGCTACTCATTAGCAGCTCCAAAAACACCACTAATCTCAGTCAAAACTCAGGCAAAGCACACCACTACAGCTCATCACCGTCAGGGCTGGCCTACACTCACTCACACTGAACAGTATTTCACCTGCTTTTATAGTGTTTTGGTGGCTGATTGCTGAACCAGCTGTGCACTGGCTCCTCTGAGAAAAATGGGTGGCAGCTGACTTCAGGGAAGAAAAAACACCATACATACATACAGGGCCCGCTAGGGCCATAACACAAGGAAAATTGGAATTTGGTGCAAACATATATGGATACAATACAATGTATAAGGCAAAAACTGTTTGTTCAGTTCTAACAACCTGAAAAGTCAGTATTTGGTATGACAACCCTTATTCTTCAATACACTCTGAACTCTTTTAGGCAGATTTCTTATACTTTCTTTAAGTCGTCTTCAGGAATATTCTCCAGGCTTCTTGAAGGACATTCAAAGCTCTTCTTTGGATGTTGGCTGCTTTATGTTTCATTCTCTGTCAAATGATTCCACACTGCTTTAATAATATTGAGGTCTGGGCTCTGGCGTGGCCAATCCATGACTGATAGTGTTCCATTGTGTGTTTTTCTACCCAGGTATGCTTTTACTGCACTGGCAGTGTGTTTGGGATCACTGTCATGCTGAGAAATGAAGCTGTCACCAATCAGGCACTTTCCAGATGGTGCTGCATGGTGGATCAAAATCTGATGGTACTTTTCTACATTCATAATTCCATCAGTTTTGACAAGCTCTCCAACACCACTGGCTGAAATGCAGCACAAACCATGACAAAACCTCCACCGTGTTTTACAGATGGCTGTAGACACTCACTGTTGTACCTCTCTCCTGACCTCCTCTGTACATACTGACAATGGTTTGAACCAAAAATTTCAAATTTTGATTTATCACTCCATAAGCCCTGTTACCACTGATTTTCAGTCCAGTTCTTGTGTACTTGTGTACAGTTTAAAATTGTTTATTTGCTAAGTTATGTTTAGACACAACACTGGTTCATCTCTTGGGTTTGATGCCTTTTTTATGCTTCATTGATTCATAGGTCAGTGTTAAGTGGTTTAACAGGCAAATAACATTCCTCTCAAATGGTCATGTACAAGGACTGGACTGAAAATGAGTGAAAAGCAGCCAATGTCTAAAGAAAAACTTTGAAAGACCTTCAGAAAGCCCAGAAAACTATTGCTCAAGAACCCTTTAAAAACTACTACAGAGTCTGGCTCCTTGGAAGGAAAGTATAAAGATATGAGGGGTGGCTCAAGACTTTTACACAGTAGTGTATTCCATAGACAATATGTAAGTAAATATTGAAGGTATATTTCAGACTTCAACATACCACTCCAAAAATTCCCACTCCAGACCCTATTGCTGTCAGTGTAGGGATGATATCAAATTTCCGTGCCTGTGAAGGACAGAGTCATGCCAAACTCCTTTTGCTTATTCTTCAAGTGAGTAATGCATATTTAAAACAAACATGTTACTTACAAGTGACTGGACGATGATGTCAAACCTGATGCCAAACACTTTTAGAAGTGTTCTTTTCTGAATTTTGTCCTCCATATAATGCCTTGCATACCTACAAACAGACAAAATCACAATAATCGCGATATGTTATCTTTCAAAAGCATTTGGCAAACATTTCCAAATTTATTTTCTTCTATATGCGAAATTGCTACAAAACACCTCTCAGAATGTAAGTAGTACCTAAATAATTATGAATAAAATTATACTGGAGAGAAAAACTTATATATGTCACTTGCTGTTGTTATCAATAAAATAACTAATGAAGGCCTCCCATGTATTTACTGAGTGATCAACACCTAAAAGCCAGTTGGTGCTACCAGAAATGATAGCTGTAAGGAGACTGAAGCATAACAAGAAGAGGCAATTTGAGACAAATCAAAGCTGTTTTGCTGAGAACAAGTAAACATCATAAACTTCAGGCAGTCAACTTGGCAAGCTCAACAGACCTGAAGCAAAGCAATATCGGGAGGAAACAGTAAGTTCAGTCCAGTCCATGGAAAATAAAATGAGCAGTAATAGTAAATACAAGTGTTGGTGGCAGAATATCAATATTAAAATTTCCATCTGGATTGTGTCGTTCGTTTTCATCAGACAGAGAGTATGCAGATTAAAAATGAATTACTGAGATTCACTAGAGTGCATTTGTTAGTTGTGTGCAAGAAACAGGAAATTAATTACCATTAATTATATTAGATGATAAGCCACTATATTCTACATAGCAAACAACAGTTTCAAAAGTTAGATGAAGTGAAATTAGTTACCATGACGTTAGCTACAGCTAGGTTTTTCCAGTGCAAAAAACAAAATGTTAAAAAAAAATTAAAAATAAAAATTGCATACCATAAAACCACAAAGTGTTATTTTTACAATTTGGCTTTTGCATGAGCAAATTAAATATACTATGTGAGTTTCAGAGTTGATTTTAGGTGGGATTTGTGAAAAATATGGGCGTATATTCACACACCCACCTAAAGTTGTAGCCCACTGATGTTCTTGCTTCATCAGTCTCATCTGGGTTTCCATATAATCCATGGAATTTGTATTCTGGTTTACAGTGTTTTATATCCACATCAAAGTTACAGGTCCAGTCAACTACAATACCAATAGCTCCTCCCTGTCAGGATACAAGCACACAGTCTTCATCACAACAAGGGAAAGAAAACATTAAAAAAAGACAAAAATTTCACTATGCTGCAAGCTTACCTTAAGAGCTACATTTTTAAAGTTGAAGCCAGACAGTTTAATAATGTCTCCCAGTCTGAATATAGGACATAGTGGCGCATTCTCTGGATCATAAAGGCATTTGCTAATGTAGTTAGAATCTATACCCTCTACCAGGTTACTCCTGAAAATGAAATCTGACATTACAAAACACAATCCCAAAAAACAACAACAAAAACAACAACAACAACAACAACAACATGTGTTTGGACCAAAGAAATAAGGGCTGACATACTTGAGATTTCTCATATTTTTGTTCCGAAATCGGTGATCTGACTTTATGGTTTGATTTTGGAGCTGAAATTTTAATGACTAAAAGAATACAGGAATTGTTTCTCTAGCTCTATTGTGTTTAAAGGTAATGTTTCATTTGGCTTACTTACTTTTTCCTATAAAGCAAAAGCTTAAACTGCCAGTATGGCAAACTTTCAATCTTGAAAGGACATTGACATTATTTAATACTGATAATGACTTAGTTAAATTAAAATGGGGGCTTGCAAAAGATAGAAGTCATAAAAATAAAGTCAACATCAGTGCAGCAGAAACCAAGGTATTCTGGCTTTTTAATAGTGGTCAAACTCCCACAAGAAATTCCCATAATGCGCTCCACAATGTTTCTGCCTCAAAAATTCAAAGTCCACACAGTCAAATATTAGAAGTGTCAAGCCTAACTCAACACAACCTCCCTTTTCATGTGTCTAAGTAGACTATTTTATAAAGTTACAACATAACACGCTAAAGCCCTTTCATTTGTTTTAAGGTTACTTGACTTTTTTCACACTCATCACATATTCTGAGCCAAATGTGTTGTGACATGAATGATATCCATCACCTTGAGACACCAAATAAGGGGAAGGTTACAGAATTTTTGATGAAAAGTGTGTAGTTCTCTGCAGACATCAACAGAGGAGGACTGAAATGGAAACGAGAACAGATTCAAATGTTGTGACCATATTTTGTTGACATTTGTCACCTACAGATGATTATGTAATCTAAAAGATGTCACAGAATTGTTACAAAAGCAATCATCACAAACAGGTGCAAGCATGCAATATGAATAATTCAGGGTCTTCACATACTCTGGTACTTTGTGATCGTCCTCTACTGGGCACCAAGCCAACACTTCACAGGTCTTAGTGCTATTCACACAGACTCCAGTCATTTGTCCTTGATACAGAAACAAACAAGAGTTCATCATTAGAGACAAAACTTAATTATGCAGTGGTATAACACTTATTTTGAGCAGCAGTGGGGGAAAAAAGGCAAAGACTGTGGGACTTTCTGCTTCCACTTTTCTTCTTATCTTGAATTAGCATCAACAGCAGCAAGCATGATATAAAAGTGAATCAAAGCAAATGCTGAACTAGCTGTTTCTTTTATCTTGCACTAATCCTAATATATCATTTCTCTGTATGCAAAAAGCTTTGCTGCTATCAGTCTCTCTCATCATGTGTTTGGTGAGTTTGCAGACAGTTCTCCAGCAGGCGTTTGGCTACTCAGCTTCGGGTCTCTGACCTCCCGCTGGAACCTATCAGCCTGTTTAGCTATAGGACAGTCCCACATGTTTACTTGTTTTTAAGTGTAGAGGCTGAACACTGCCTCTAAAGGGACAACACTGGCACCTCAAGGTGAATGTGACTGGTCTGAAACAGACAGATCTAAAGCTTTGGTCTGATTGAAGGCGATGTGGGGCACAGAGGACTTGAAAGTCTCAGAATTTAACCCTGGGACAGATGGAGGATGATACATTTATATAACTGTTCTTAGAACTAGCCAGCAACATTGTATACATTTGGATGTATTAAAAGAGCTTATATCTGAAGGGTTATTTGTTTTCAATGTCTTTGTGTAGTTATAATTTATATTAGCTCACATGTATACAGTTGTTGTGCCTGCTTATATATACATGCATGTATGTCTGCTTGCTTAAGGCAGGGTTTTAGTTACTTGCTTGAGTGAACGACAAGCCGTACTACAAATACACACACCAAATGTTTGGTTGCTAAGGCTCAGGTTGTTGATATTAATCTGTTTCTTTTTATTTTTTTTCTCTTCTTAGTGCTGGGCAAGTGCAATCCATGAATTATGTCTAAATGTTTACCTTAGCAGTGATGAGTCATATCTGGTGTATTTATATTGATTTTGATGCGTGAGCCTGTCCTGTGGCAGTTCTCAAGGAGCTACAGCCCATCTTGCAAATACACTGCTCCATAACCTGACATGATCCTCAGCCTCCCTCACTGCATCATCATTAAGCATACTAACTGGCTTCAGTAAGTTTCAGAAAGGTTTTCATCAATGGCAAAGCAAAACAACATAATAAGAAGCAAAAAATCTGAGTTGGCGACAGACGACAGACTCAGTGAGGACCACTGAGGTCACACACTGTCAGGCCGTCAGGATTTACCATGTCCCGTACGTTTGAAACTCCCTCCTTCACAGTCTGCATCTGAACTGCAGTGGTGCTTGTCTGGGAGCTGTTATAAACAAGATACTGGGGTCAGTCTGTGTACACAACTGCAAAAGGAGGACATGAAGAAGAATAAAGGAAAACAACATGGTAATGTGAAAGAAAAGTCTTGCTTTTAATGTTATAAATCTGCATCCTACACACACTGCTGTTTAGGCCATTAGGTTTAAAAAGGCTCCTTTTCTGCTATACAACTATTGCACAAGTGCCCAATTACAGAAATAGTCTTGGAATGAGATGCAATTTCCGCTCTTTTTACTATATATGGATGTGCATAAGTAAGAGGGAAACGGAGTAAGCACAGAGAGAGAGAAATGAGAGAGAGGGAGAGTAACAAAAAGCACCTTTTTCACATACCTCTGGACACGTTCCCATTGATTGACCTTCAGTTATGATATAGTTTGTCATCACTACAAATGATGAGTCTCCCTGAAGTTTTGAATGAGAAGAAGGAATGTGTTAAAAACTTTTTTTTGTTAATTCTCTTGTATTTGTGCCATAAAACAACATAATAAATATCAGAAACTTCCTCGAATAAAAACTTTTACGCTCCAGAAGGTCAGATGTTATTTTAGGGGTGTCCTTAACATCAGTGTACTACACAGCCATGAAAATGTATTGCAAAAAATTTTTAAAAAGTAGCAAAATGATATGGTTCTTTAATCCAACACAACCTAAATGTGAAGGATTTGTGCTTTTGTAGACTCACTGTGATCTGTAATGTACATGTAATATTGTTGAAATTGAAAGGACAGACCTTAGCTATACTCTAGCCAGCAGCAGACACAATGGTCATGCCTGTTGTGAGACTGTTTGCCATAATTGCAAGCATGCAATTATGACCTGTGAGCCATGGTTTCATTGTATTGCACAGGAACTGGAGCAGAAGAGGAAGTGAGGTGAAATAGTTACAGAGCCAAAAAATTCACCATACAAGGAGAAGGTTGGGGTGGATGGATGGGTCAATAAAATATTGGATTTCAACAGCTGTTAATTTTCTGTTTAGAACAGTTAGTGTTACTTTTAACCATGATCATTCTATAATAATATAATTTATCTGTGTAGTTGTTACTTTAACAAAAATCATTAAAAAAAATTTTTTAAAAAATCTATTTTATCCAAAAAACCTGATATTTTCGGCGACATGTGTGGCTGTGGTAGTATGCACTTGTGTGAGAGCTCAGTTTCTAACTGGACCCATAACTCATCTGTTTTTGTTCAAATGAAAATGTTCATTGTGACATTAACTATGACACATTTTCAGGTCACTATGCCTGCATGTCACATTCTTGGCTTCGTCTTTTGTTTTTCTTTTCTTACTCTCTTGCATTTCTAATGTCTTCCTGTCCCCTGTGTTTCCTGTTTGCCTCTCTGTCTGTGTCTCCTGCTGTTTGTCTGTGCAGGCTTTCAGTGTCACTCCTTGTTGGTATTTTCTACAAGGTACTTACCTTATGTCCCTCCGATGGCTTTGCTTCTTCCCTTTCCGTGTTTTCCCTCCTTTGTGATTGCTTGCTCAGTCCTTTTTAGTTCACCTGTATCTTGTTATCCTGTCAGTTTTTTTTAGTGCAGCCCTTAAACTTATTAGTTTGACTCTGGACCTCACCTGTGTACCTTCCCAGCGCTCCTTGTGCTTTCCCTTAAACTTTTGTGTTGCCATATTCAGATTTTGTACTATTTTTGTACCTTTTTGTTATGTCCCAGTGCTTTGGTTTCCCTTTTAAGATTTTTGAATTTGTTTTTTGTTCTTGAAGCCATCCTCCTGTGTGCACCATTTGTGTCCTCCCTCTCTTTGAACTGAACATGGATATAACAATGTAGTCACATGATGAACTCGATTACTAAAACAATGACCACCTGACTATAAAGTGGATTATAGAATAAAGCTGCTAGTCGACCTATTTGATCAAAGTATGCGATGAAGAAAAGTGATCTTTTTATTGTATGATACTAAAACCGTGTGCTTACCTCGCTCTGAATTAAAGGCCCACACCCACACCTCAAAGCAAACATGACAGCCTACATTGTGTCTTCTTTTTTCCTTTCTCACAAATAACAGGACACAGCAACATTGTAGGTAAACAAAGTCATCTATTTGATCAGAGTGTCCCCTTTGGCAGGCTTGCTTGTTTTACTCTCACATGCAATGACTTTTGGAAAGCACTGAGACACCTTCATATTGACAAAGGTAGATCACCAGGGTAAACTTAACAAACAAGAAGCACTTTCAGTTTCTTTGTAATACCTGAGTTTTTTTTTTCATACAGCAAACAGTACTGACACTACTTGTCTGACTAAACCTGATGTTTACTCACTCTGACAGTTTGATTCATGAAGTGTGGCTGTTGATTTCACATCAAATCTGACTTTGGTGACTGACTTGCATCAGGTGCAAAACAAATTACTGACCACTTAGGAGTCATGAGACAAGGACATCAAATACTACTGGGTGTATGAAAGGTTTCGGACAATGAGTCACTGACCTGCGAAGGGAAGACGTAGTCTGCCACATCCCAGACTCTCTCTCTTCCGCTGTCGTTGGTGTAGCCCACTCCTTTCATTTTGGTGAAGACGGAGCTGACTGCTGTGTCTGTGGACTGGTAACCTTTCTCATAGATGAAAACCCACCTGTGCAAGATACAGAAAGCAGCCCTTTCAGCACCTCAAAATCCCACTTCACCCCAGCTCAGCTATACATCCCCAAAGGAAAGGGCATGCATAAGGAGAATATTGACATGACATTGCACACAGCCAACAGCATAACTACCAGGGACTAATGTGCAAGCAATTGTAGTCATGCAATGTCATGGGTGTTCTTCTTGTCCTTTTACCACCACTAAGACACATCTGACATATTGAATCTCAGAATAGAGACATTTGCCAGCTTCAAACTATCACAGTAGGGTCACAGGAACTGCTGAAAGACAGCAAAAGCAGCTCAAGTGGAATGTAAATCCTCTGCTTTATTGTGGTCATGATCACTAAAGAAACAGTGCTCCCCGCTGCCTGTGAACAGAAATGAAAGTTCTCTAGTTCACAGCACAGATAGTATTTTTAAAGATTCTGGGTGTCAGATTAAACTGTCAGCTTGTGTGGGACTGGCAGCAAAGATGCTAATTGTGATAACCGCTAGTTAAAAGTTAATTTCATCTGTTTTTTAAAGTTGATTCTCATATAGGTAAGTTGCTCATACAGCATATCATTTTCATGCTGTTTTGTATCACTACTAGTCCTCTACATTTGGAATGGGACGGATTGGATTCAAAATTTAGAGTCACAAGTTAGGTTTCAGATTGAGACTGTATTTTTTTTACAAAACAACAGTAAGCATAGTTCCCAGCCTTTTTGGCTTGTTTCCAGTAGGGACTTGTTGCTTTTCAGATGTCTGAGAGTCTTTTCCCAAAGATACGGTTCACATGGTTTCATTTAAATAACTCATTGAAGAGGAAAAAGGTCCCATTTGCAAAAAAAAAATTCCAGAATTCCAGGATTTTTTTGTGCTTCATATGTTAAAATTACCTCTGCCTCAGCAGCAACAACTAATAAATGCTACTTGCACAGTGGTCACATCTAATCATTTCACATATAACAGTGTTAACATATTTACATATATTCACATTTTTGGGATGCTGTATTTGCTCCAAGTCCATAATTTGTGAATGATCTGTTATCTCCTTCCACAACCTGTGATAATATAAGAAAGCTGCAAGATCCACAGTGCACAACTCACTGCAGGCATTTTTACTTTCTGAACTTAATGTTAAAAAGTTATGTCCTAACAGAAACTGCGAGCAAGGGTTGTCAAAATGAAGCCCAAATCATTCCTCACATAAAAGGATTCCAGTTCAGCAAAAAGCAGTTTTATGCTTGGGGTGCATCACTTTTTAAATTTCCACAGACTGAAGCTTCTCATTGTGTTGCTCTATGTGTGTGTGTGTGTGTGTAGCCAGGGGGTAAAGGCAACAGCTGGTGTGCACTGAGCTGATACTGTATGTGTACACACACACACTCTGACAAATGTGTAGAACTATTTTATATAGGGTGTGAAAAGCAATTACCCCCTGGCAGGAGGCCTAGAGGACAGCGTGTGTTGCAGCACATCTTCATTTGTCTGTGGACAATGAAAGCTCCTCACAGCAATGTACAAGAAGAAACATCTTTCAAACTGCAGAAGGGAACAGTGTGCACAAAAGCTGCAATGTCTATCAGCATGGCAAATCAAATTATATAGGTTGGAGACAGGCGGGGGAAAAAAAAGTGGAGAAAAAAAATAGGGCAAATTAATGGAATAAAGAAAGCGATGAGCATGAAAATAATGGAAGTATCTTCCAAAACAGCAGTGTAAGTGAGATCCGTATCTGCTTCGACAGAAGGAGTGCAGAGAGGCTGGGAGGAGGCTCTTTGATGTGTGGAGTTTTTCTTTCCCACCATACTGTGGTGCTGAGATTAGTCTTCATTTAATGATAGAATGAAAAAAAAAATCAACCTTCAAATAAAAGCTAAAAACATAAACAGAGGATTGGCATTTTTTTCCAACTTAAAAGTTACAAAAAAGGGAGTTCATTGAAAAAAGTCATTATGATTTTCTGAAGCTGCTCCCTGTTAAATTGCATTTTTAAAAGAAATTGCCCACAGCTGGCACTTATACTTCCTTTCTTCCATCAATCCATCCATTTTCTACCACTTGTCTGAGTACAGGTCACAGGGTCAGCAGTCTAAGCAGGGAAGCTAAACCTCCCTTTCCCCAGCCACCTCCTCCTCCATTTCATCCAGGGGGACACCAAGGCATTCCAAACCCAGCCAAAAGATATAATCTCTCCAGCATGTCCTGGGTCTAACTTGGGGGCCCCTTCACAGTAGGACATGTCCAGAACACTTCACCTAGGAGGCACCCAGGAGTCATCCTAGTCAGATTGCCCCAACCTCCTCCACTAAAAAATAATCTTCAAAATGTTCATGGGACTTATTTGGGAGAGATTTATGAAGAGCACTGAAGTGTGAAATTACATATAGTTTAGAATTACATGTCATTTTTGAATATGTTAGTCTGTGATTTCCTGTTTTATTTTGATAGATGATTGTCTTATGTCTAGTTTGACTTACCCTGTCTCATCGTCTGGATTGCTTTCAGCTTTGTTTTGCTAGCCAGGTATTTCCTATTCCCCTGATTACCCCTTAGTGTGTCGTGTGTGTACAAATAGTGCTGTCTTCCCTTTGTCCTTTGTGTCAGCATCTAAGTCCCTAATGTGTTGACTGCCTTGGATTCTGCTTGCCTCTTTGGCTGTGGCTTCTATGTTTCTGTTGGACTTTTAAATCAGCCCAAATAAATGCTTGCCTTTGGTTCACTCAGTCTGCCTCCTGTGCATCAGCATTTGGTCCTAATTCCACGCTTCGTGACATGTTCAGTGGTTCACTGCTTTAGTATCCGAAAGAGACAGACTGACTTCTGTCCTGACTCGTCCGCCTGCTGCTTGAAGCCTGAAGAGAAGAATCTAGATGGCTCCTCTTATGCACATCACCAACCAACTTTAATGTGGCCTGATGGTTGCAAAAGGCAGGTGACAGAGGGGGGAGGAGGTGGAGGAGAGATATTTGTCATCCACAGGGAGCTTTGGAGACCAAAGACCAAAACTTTGAAAGGTATTCAGTGCATAGTGCAAAATAACTCCACATTTCAGCTTCATCGAGATTTGGGATTAAAGAAATGATCACCATGAACTTTTTCTGATTATGGGGATTAACATTTGAAGTAGTGGGCCATTTCAAATCCGTTTAAATCAGCGCATTCTCACTTAAAAATAACCTCACTGTCAGGAAGAGAAGATAAATTTGTCCACTGTTTGTACATTTTTGGTCACTATCACCAGTAAAAGGTAGCACATCTGTGCTCTGTTTGGCAGTGAACTGGGCAGCAGTTGATTGTTATCTGTTTGAGCATATGCCTGGGCATATTCATCACACACAGCTCCTCAGGTTCTGCTGCTTGGAGGTGCAGGAAGGAAAAAGTCACAGTCATACAAATGCATAAACAAACAGCCCATGACTAATTTCAGACAAACAAAAACAAAGTTGTATCATGAAATGAAGTGAGATAAGAAAAGATAACAGACTCTCCCTTCTTCAGGTTGAATTTCCAGTGAATGACTCCAACATGCCAAAGCAAGTTTGTGTAAGTAGACAGGTAGTGAGTGGCTCTGTAGACGTAAGTTAAGAAATATGCTGCAGGGGTTTTGTCTCAACTTGAAATGGGCAGATGCTCTGTCCTGTTATCTCATGTTCTCGCCTCCGTTTACAATCAATCATTTGTTGCTCTTATAACAGTTCATCTGCAGTGCCTGTTTGCTGTGTCAACACTACCTGCCAAGTTACAGTATGTCTCACTGACCCACAGTGACATCTTGTAGAAGTCGAATATCTTCCTTTCACTTTTTTTTTTTCTATCAAGTGAATCTTTCTGTACAAAGTGAACTCTGGGTCACTCAGAAAGGAAGTTGGAAACAAGATGAAACATACCAAATGATGCAAACCCTTTCTGCACTCCATTCTGCAATTCTGAACATTTAAAGAAAAAAAAAGAATGTGCAGGTCTTACCCAATGATGTAAGCCAGAACCCCCAGCTGGATCAGCCGGCACACCACTCCCACCCTCCTGTTCCTCACCAGCACCTGGCGGGGGGTCTCGTACTCAAAGAAGAAGTCGGAGAGGGCACTGGTGATCTGGTTCTTCATCTTCTCTCACCGGATGACCCACAGGGAAGAGGGTCTCTCTCTTCAACCCGCTTGCATATAAAAACACCCAAGAATTCCCTTCTTCCGCTGTCTGGTTCCCTTTTTTTGCTTTTGTTCCTCACTTGTGGCGAGGGTCCTCTGCCTCCTCTCATAAATAATCTCTGACACGCTTCATGAGAAGTCCTAAAGTGTAAAGACCTCCTCCTCCCTCCTACACTGGTTTTCTAGCTCTCTCTCGCTCCTTCTCTCTCCTCCTCCTCTCTCTCTCTCTCTCTTTCTTTCTTTCTTTCTGCACATGGTCATTCTGTTTTCAGCTTGTCACCTTTATGCAACTTGACTATCTCATTGCATCTCCTAGCTTTTCACTGCTCTTCTCAGCAGGCATCATAAGCACAAAGACATCTGTTGAAATTCTGTGGAAATTCACTCTTAACTTGGTTGCAAGTTTAAATAACTTAATAGTTGCCACACACAGGCTCCGGATCTCCTCCTCTCTTTGTGCAATCAAACCTTATCAACCACACTGACACTCTCTTCCTGCATGCTAGACAGAGATAGAAAGCACATAAGCTCAGCATAACCACACAGTGCGTATTCCACAGTACTGCATGTTTGCCTACTCTCATGTCACCATTTGTCAGGCAATAAGCCTTCTTAACTTTTATCAACACTATGTGGGGGCACGCAGTCAAACATTTGGGGTTTCTCATCCAGCTCAAAAATTCATGCCCTTCTCTTTCCATTCTTATGCTGGGGGCTGCTTTGCATTTCTAATCTTCACTTGTAGAGAAAGGAAATTGGCAAATGTGAAATTATGAAAACAGTGAAGGTTTCAACATTTGAAAAATGTTACTTCAAGTTGTGTGGATTGCTTCCTTTCTCGTCTCCAGATTTAAATAAATAGGGCATCTTGTTTGGAATCAAATCCAAATCTAAATCTGGTTAAATCTAAAAGACATATGAATATACTGCTGCAAATTGCCACAAAATGGCCATGCCTAGAATTTGGTGGGATTGCAAGGATTTGGAAGGATTTTAAGGATTTTACAAGGATTCCAAAAGGGGCTGTATGACAATCAAAATATTAAACTAAATGCCCTGCTAACACAATGTGATGTGTTCCAATTGGCACAAACTGCTATTTTTAAGGGGATGCTAGCAGATAAATGACCGAGAAACAAGAGCGAGGCTGAAATCACTTTGTAATTCAGTCACTTTTGCCAAATTAAGGCTTTTTTTTTTTTTTTATACAGGGTGACATACATTTGTGTTTGGCTCTGACTCTGTTGATGCTCTAGAACAATCTGAGCAAGCACTGTACCGACAATCTCTGAGAGCATGATTTTCCCAGCAGAGGCTGAGCTTCACAATATTTCAATGAATGAATGCACTATGAACAGAAAAACCCATGTTTGTTAATGGTTGGGGAGGTGAACTAGATGAGCTGGAGATCACTAGCAGGCCAGTTGAGGAGCAGGAGGAGTACAGTGCATCCAGAAAGTATT
>VUQS01022954.1:0-10337 GCA_015108495.1 Heterochromis multidens | reverse complement strand
AAGTGCTGGGTCGCCGACCCAGAACCATGACAGCCCCTTTCTGAGCCTGGTTCTGCTGGAGGTTTCTTCCTGCTAAAAGGGAGTTTTTACTTCCCACTGTCGCCAAGTGCTTGCTCATAGGGGGTCAACCGACTGGCACTAGATAAATAAAATGGAATTGAACTGAATTAGAAAGAGATTTTTTAGAGGTAATAAGGTTTAGACAAAGCATAGAGGGTGGAAGACTGTCTATGGGGGCCTCGGTAAGTAGAATTTCACCTTGGGGCCTTCAAAGAGGTCAGTCCATCTTTTGGTGAATGGGAATGCTCTTTGCAGTTCTTCTACACAAAACTGTGAAAACCTTTTTTTTTTTAAATCTGGTTTTGTGCACTGGAAAGGGTCGTCCAAAGTTAAAAGCACAACATTTTCTAATATATCATTTTTATACTGCATCACAAAGAGTTCCCTCCACTGGGACCAAAGCCTTTGGCCCAAGCATAGGAAAGTCTTTGCTTACAGTGGATCCACATACTTATGGTCATAAAGTGCACATCACAAGCATGCTAGAACCTTAGACTTCAAAGAAATTGCAAAGAGTTTAACTCATGCTGCATGTGACCCCCCACCCCCCCAAAGAAACGCATGGTGCACAAAAGCAACATGGTCATTTTTAAAAAACATGAGCGCATCACAGAGCTCGGCCACATTGAGACAGCTGTCTTGAGAAACAGTGGGTCTTTATCACTTCAAAGGCTGACATCCCTCGGGCGTCTCGGGGAAGCCGTGACTGGCACTCGTACAGCCCTCTTTCTGCTGCATTTGTCCAATCTTAGAAAGCCCAGAGTCAGGAAACACAAGGTCTTTTCAAAGTTAGTCAACAGGCCTTTGAAGCGCAGCCAACGGAGTCAGCAACCCAGCGACAAGGTGCCGAGCCATTATCATTCAATAGACAGCCGGGATTTTGCATATTTAACAGGAAATTTCACTTTGCTTTTTTGACACGGGGCATTATGCATCCTCTGTACATAAAATCCATCAGCACCTTGCCAATTTTGTTTGTGCTTTTCCCATTTCGCTGGGGAAATGTGTTTCTCTTGCAATGCACACTACATTCAAAACATGAACTGGAATTAAATTATATGTCTGTTTGGACAAACAAATTGGACCACAGGTTCAAGGTAAAGCGTTTTACTCATTTATTTATTTATTTCGTTAGTTTGTTTGTTTCAGTACTGATATAACCTTGTAGGTAGAAAAGCCTTAAATTGTGACATTTGTTATCTTTGCTTGTTTGTAACATGAATGTGGGTAAAAACACAACCTTCAGATCTATTTCCTCACAAAGTAGAAGTCAAAATAGGATTTTATTGCAAACACAAATTGCCAGGATTAAAAAGCCAAACACTTGTTCATTTGTTTTGACATATTGTTTACTTTAATGATATATTGCACATTTTTAAACTATTATGATGATGACAATTACTTTAAGCCTTTTGAATTCATGACTCATGCCGTTACTTCCTATATTTCTTCTATATCAAGGGGTTGATAGTTAATTTAATTACTAATGCATCCACAATGTAGAAAGGATGCTTTTCAGGTTTTCAGTCCTTTATAAAGACAGTGCAAAAGCTCATTTCTAGAATCTCTATTTTATACTGCTTGCCATAACATGACCTACTTAGGCAGCTAGCTACACTGAGCTACCTTTTTTTAATGAGCAGGTCTTTATTTAAGTAGAAAAAAATCTCTATGATATTATAATTTATTCTTTAAACCCAACTGAAACAATGAAAATCATCCAATAATATTTGTGTCTCAAATTACTAGTTACTCTACTAAAAATGTAATTAGCAGGGCAGCTATTTTAATTTCTTCAGAGTAATATAATATATATATAATCTGATTACCTTTTGGTTGGTTTTCTAACAATATTTTAAAATAGGCAATAAAGCACAGAACTCCTCTACAGGTTGTAGACTTGCTCTGGTTTGACATCAAGCATTTCCATGTTAATGACATTTTCACTGCCAATAAACAAGCTTTATGCCATACGGTAATATTAGAGCCTGTTTGTCAATTCAAAGGAAACTATTGTTTAATTTTCTGCATTGTAACTGTTGTCCATTGATACAGTCACCTGTTTTGGCATTTCTGGGTTAGGAAGAGGTTTCCATTTTCCAAACGGCTTTGCTGACCCACATTGTTATGAAGACATTTCTACATGGCAAATAAATAAATAAAATAATGCAAAGCAACAGTTTGAATCTTGAACTAGTAGAATATAGTCCAGAGTAAATGGGGTCTAATCCAATGTAACATATAAACAGGTGACAAATTAAAGGAGAAACCCAAACTTTTGACCCCTACTATGACACGGCTGTGTGATCTTGTGGGAGGATATTCATTTGTCCCTTTAGAAGGAAGGGTAACTGCAAATGAACACAAAGCTGTTCTGACTGATCATCTTTATCCTGAAGAAGAAACGCTTCTAACCTGATGGTAGTGATCTTTTCCAGGATGACTATCCACCCATCAATAGGGCATGATGGGTCACTGGACTTTTTAATGAGGATGAAAATGATGTGAATCGTATGAAATGGCCTTCACACTCACAAGATTTCAACCCAATTTAACACCTACAGGAAATGTTGGTCCAATTTTTGGACAGTGCTCTCTATCACCATCATCAAAACACTAAATGAGAGAATATCTTTAGGAAGAGTGGTGCTCCAATCCTCTGGTGGATTTCCAGGATCTTGGAAAATTTTAATGTCAAGGTGCAATGAAGTTGTCCTTGCAAATTTGTGTTTCAGCACCTTACTAGTATAATTTATGTTGATTTTTTTTTCTTTAGTTTGTCACCCAACTGTACAATGGGTCTGAACATTACCTCAAGACTGATGGGTTCACTTCGAACAAATAAGTAAATATAATAAAGTACAAAGACAAGATACATCAGTGAGGTTGGTATCAGACATACACAAAGTCATGATGGCATAAATAGGTTAGTTGGCTATAGCCACATATCGGAACAATTTGACCATTTTTGAATGCCAAAAGTTGGTGCCTCTCTTCTGGGATGCACATGAACAAAGAATTGAAAAGCAGCAAGCACCACAGATTGATTATTTCTAACAGCATTTGTTTAAGAGTGAACAATCTTTTGTTATGGGCAATTCATTATATTAAACTCTCAAATACAAACACAACGGCAAAATGCATCCACAAAAACACACTGTTGGCATTTACTATTTGGACTTAAGGGCACCATCTTGTCTCCCTGGTGTCTTCATGAGCTTTGGTGTCCCTCAGCAGTCTAACAGTTTCAGTAATAACTGCGCTTTCACCCATCGGGATTTGCTCTGACGAACCAGCTCGAGTGCATCCATTCCTAATGAGCAGCAGTCAGTGACCGTCTTCTCCTGTGGGCTGTCAGCTGTCTGTCCCTTGGTAGATGGAAGGAAGGAGAGCACCCAGCAAACACTCAGCCCCCCGGAAGGGCAACTTCATAGGATGGGGTCCCACAGTGAGCTGCTAATGATCCATATGATGGTGTAGGCCAGCTATTGTTTGGGCTACATTACCCAGAGAGGGACAAACAATCGTTCGCAGTGTCACTTGATAATGGCCCAAAAAGCAAATCTCACAGACCTTCATTCTTCACAAGGGTAATTAATTCGCTGCTGTGCTGGGATGCTTCGTCTCTTCCAGCTCCTCTCACGCTGCCCCCACCATACTCTCCCAAAGATTTCCAATTGTTTTGCAGACAATGGTTTCAGAAGGCAGTAAAAGACCATTGATCTGAGGTCTATTTGCAAATACCCATCTCCATACAGAGAAATGCATATTACTGTGTTACGTTAAGCAATTCCACATTTTAATGGGTGGACTATTGATGGTTGATGCCAACAGAGAGTGGTACCGGTGCACTCAAACAAATCCGCAATGATGTCCAGAGGGGATAACACCAGCTCAGCACAATAAATAAAGGAAGGGGCATCAAACTGAGGAGGAGGGATTGCATAACTTTGCAGAGCCCTCATAAAAAAGTTACTATAATGTGTTTCATGATTGACTTTTATGATCAATGCCAATGCACATCCTGAAGTCCACAGCAGCAGGGCTCCAAATAAGCAAGTCAGATCTATAGTTCTTAGGCTGGACTACGTAGTAATTATAATTGGCGATTAGCTACATGTGCATTATTGGATGTAATAGGGTGTTGATTAAAATTGGAACATAACTTAGAACAGATCAAATTAGAGTGATAATAGCAGGGCCAAAGACTGGACCTATACCTTCATTCATCATATAAAAAAAATGCAGAACACATAACGCAAAAGCATTTTCTCCCCGTTTCTATATTACCAATAAATCCCACGCACTGAGAGAAATGAATGATCTTTCGACGAAACAGAGACAGCACAAGACAAGACAAATGTCTGTGCTTACATCAAATGTTCCCAGATACGAAACAATCCAACCACACCAATAAAGCAATCAATGCTAACTTAATCTCTACAGCCTCAGCGGCACTTGCTTGCCATTTCTTAGCCCCAAAATGAAGAGGAAAAGAGAGCCTGAAAGGCATAAATAAATAAACCTCAAACCACTCGTTCTATTGCTGCCACTAAGGACGGGGGCGCACAAACAGCCATCACACATCTACAGTATATAAAGCTCATTTTGGATAAGAATGCAGCTTTATTCATACACAGAGGTGAATTACAAACGCAGTCACTTTTAAATTTGGTTAAAAGAAAGAGATAGAGGGGGAAGAGAGGAGGGAAGGGAGGCTGAGGCTGAGGCTGAGTCATCTCTGCTAGTCTGGTTGCCCACACTTCTCATGCAGGGGCTGGCAGGGTGGGGAGAGCACTTTTTTTCTAAGGGGGGGAAGAGAATCTGGCCTAACCAAAGGTGCTTTGGGGGGGATAAGCTGGGCACTGTGTCTCAAATGGGGACACTCGAGTGGGTAAAGCCTGCCTTAAAGAGAGCTGTGCCTTTTTCTCCCACTGTGACTCTTCATACCTCCATCCATGCAGAACTAAGGGCGCCGCTCGCCGAGATACAAAAGGGACAAAATCACTCTTTCACACTTCCACACTCCCATCTCTGCATACCCAGTGTGCATGAGTGTATGTACTGTACAGCAACAGACTCACAAACACACACTGAAAAAACACACACACTCCCAGGCACAAGACTGCTCCCTTCTGGTCACACTGTGTGGCTACATCACCTCCCTCGGCCAATCATCACAATCGGGACCAAAACGTGGCTGGATATTGTCCAGATGCAGTTTTAATTTCACTAATGCTCACTCAAATGTCAATGGGGTCCAGTGACAAAGGATTCTTAATCCCTCATATGAATTTAGTGCCCAAAGGCAAAGAAGAGGCGTGTGTGTGGCAAATATGAGGGAGCTGCATGAGGGGGCATACATTACACACGACTTGTCTCTGGCCTTAATGGGAGCGTTCACTGAATTCAGCTGATATTTAAATCAGCGGGCAGAAAGGGGCGACAAGACAGTGAGAATGATGAGCAGGTCGAACTATTGAACTTTCCCTTATTCACCTGTCCCTGTGTGGAAATGTCTTCTGCAAGCAAACGCAGATGAGTCGCCATAGAGCCAAAAAAGCTGCGCCACACAAACACACCCATCCCATCAGCCTAAATCACTTAAGTGGGGCAGAAACAGAAGAGCTTCCCCTCGTCCCCTAAGTGAGATGATGTAGTTTCACTCTATTTGCCCAAATTATACTCTGCTGTCGGTAGGGCCGCTTCGTCCTCAGGAAGTGATGAATCAAAAGTGAAAGGGAAAAACTGCTGCAATTTGACTTTTTTTCCTCTCACTGCCATTAAAACCTGGGAAAAGTCGAAACCTGACGATGTATTTCAGAAACTGCACGACAGTCTGTTCGACTGCAGGTTTGCTTCTGTGCCCATTGTTCTCAAAAATCCATTAAAAAACAGCTTGCAGAGCCATACTGCTGCCTCCACAAATGTAATATACATTGGGCTGAGCAGCACTGTAGCTTTATTGTTTTATCTGTCTGTGCAGCAATTTTTTTTGTTTGTTTTTGTTTTTTTACAAACATAACTTTATCTCACAGTCGATTATTGGTCTAATTGGCACTATATTCCATCTCACTCTTGTGCCTGGTCAGTTGAAGCTTAACAAAATGATATGGTTTTTTGATGTCTTTTAGCATGGAGGAAGACCACATTTGACACATAAACGTAATTGCTATAAAGTATAGTTTAAGTATAGTTTTTCATGATGCTACAGGATTTCTTGGTATTGGACTTCATATTGTTCACATTGTTTCTTTCGTGCTATCCTTTGCAGCTAAAAGTGTGAATAATTCACGTAATTCCGACAATAAGTGGATCAACAGACTCATTTCTTGTCAAATTTCAAGCATCACTTTGGTAAAATGAGGGTACATTAAAGTTCTGTTACAAGTGACATTTGGTGATTTTCTTTTTCTTCATTTCTTTTGAACATAAAATACCTTCATGTTCATGCTCGTCGCAAATCCTGCACACACACAGGGACCATTGTTTCCCTCTAGCAGTGGCCCTCATCAGAAGGGACAGCTCCTGCAGTTTCGGCACCAATAATTACTTGACTTCATGTCATAATCAAATCCCTTTAATAATGGGAACAATTCAGCGATTGCCTGGTGTAATCAAATTAGCCTGAGTCTTTTTGGATTTTCAATTATCTCCAGTCGGCGGAGCACTTTATCCGGGGCGCTGGCTCTAGCTCTGACTCGGAGCTCTGTGCTGCACCGGGGCTGACAGCAGCAGCCTCACAATTACAATGAGGCCGGGCTAATGTGATGACAAGATCGCCTGCCTGCCTTACTTAGCCTTTCATTTGTGCAGGGTCTCCTCTGCGTCCCCGGCCTTATCATCATGTCCATGTACCTGCTCTGCACTGAGCAACCCCAGAACACTCTGCTACTTCTGTTTACTGACTCTTTATATGGAGGGCAACCGGCATTAAAGCTTTGGGTGCAACATTTACCCTTTTACAGCTTCTAAAGAAAAGGTTTGTTGAACAGGTTTGCAGCATCTTCTTATTCATACAGCTCTGCAAATGCACACTTAGAAGCTCCTTTTAGTGCTCGCCACCAGCTTTTGAAGCAAAGTCAGGTCTTTGACAGTGGAAACCTCCAGTGGGACAAACAGTACCAAAAAGCCAGAAACTTGGATGTACTGCTAGCAGAAATATGACTGCTGGGTTCAGCTTAGCTTGTCTTTAATGACAGGAAAAAAACAAGAGGACATGAAATACGGGTTAAAAAATCTACATTTACCTACAAAGGAGTTTTACTTAAACCAGCATGTGCCCACGCAATGGTGTATTAGTGTCTTACTGTTGCTCCACCCTGGATATTTGGGCATGTGACTTTTCATAATTTTCATAAATCGTTGGGTTTTTTTTTTTCCTAGAAGTATAAAACCCCTTTTATAAGGTAATTATAACAAAAAAGCTATTCCATTTAATGAGGTATTCTGAATGCAGTGCAATAATGAGGAACTCTTATCGATGAGATCTAGCTCATGAAACAAGCGTAGAATATCTTTAGATTCTACTGTGATCTTTGAATAATAGATCTAATGTATGAAGACAAGTTGGCCCTGCAATAGACTGGCGACCGGTCCAGGGTCTAGCCCGCCTCCCTCCCTATGATAGCTGGGATGGCTGGTGGGTTGGATAAATTCTCACGAACCTGTTTTCATTTTACAGCACGTAACTTTTATGATGTTGAGGTCACACCTCTCCTAAAACAGAGACTTCTGGTAATGCTGCTGTCCTGGGTTTACATACTCTGGAGGTTAGTCTGGATAGGCAACGCTGAGTCTTATCAGTCACAAAAAAAAAAAGCCAGGTTCACATACCTTTTGTGTGGTTCTCCTCTTCCATTATTACGCCCTCTACTGGAGATCTATAATGCTGCTGGTACCCCTTGTCATGACTTAAAAGTCAGTCCAAGCAATGAAATATCCGTTTTTTTTTTCTTTTTGCTGTTACTGTTCTTCCTCTGCAGTATACAGATGCCAAGTGTATGTGAAATAACTATGCAGTACCTGTTTACAGCTATGAAAGTATACATGGAGATTATTTCCAAAACTTTGCTAAAGGCTCATCATTTTTCTTTTAAAATACTGTTTGAAAATGAAAATGTATTGTAGTGGTTGTAGCCTTAAGAGAAATGGACTCCTGCTGAACGTTCTGAGAACTCCAAGATCAAGTCAATTAGCTCGTTTACACAAAATCATGTTTGCTGCAATTTCTGACCCCATCGGCTGTTTTCAATATTTGTTAAACAAAGAAAACTTAAATTCTCCCTTATATCAGATCCAAAGGCTACATGTGGATGAATAGGGATGTTGACGCTACCCACTGTCTTGTATCTGCTCTTTTTAAAACAGGAAACATTCTGCATCACAACTCCTGCATCAGTCCATAAATGATGGAATGATAGGGAACCAGTTAAAAAAAAAGCATATTCTCTGAAACTCAAAATCTAATCAAAGCACAGTCACCTATAATGCATAAAATATGTGTCGGTGTCATCAGTTTTAGATGGAGCAGAACTCATCATCTTGGCAAACCTATAAAAGGTTTCTAATCGCTTAACATAGTAAAAAGCTGTATTTTAACTCAAGGATGGGATTTACTTACATAAAGCTGCCCATGATAATGACAATTGCAAGAATATTATCTACCGTACATCACAATACCTTGTACAATACCCCTAAAAACGTATGTATTTACTTGATTTGTGGTGTCACGTGTTATTGTATATTAATATAATTCAATCAGTCAATTTTGTTAATAAGCTCGCTGATGTGTTTTTTGCTTCTCAGGCTGCCATTTCCCCCTCTGAGTTTCTTCATTTTTCCTGCAACTTCTGTTCATTTTACACTCAGTTATTTGATAAGTGCTGACGTGAGGAGTCATGAAGGAGTGTCTCTGGTAAGACAAAGTGCCAGGAAAATCTGTTAAGACCACCTGCATGTTTTATTAATAATATCTATATTTGGTGCCAGTATATCAGTAAATGTAGCACGAAAGGAAGCCTAACGATATATTGCTGTGTAAATATTTTGTCCCACTCCAAAATTAGAGCAAAACCATGATTTTTTTTTCCCAAGTAGTTATGGTGCCTAACCATACAGTGACTCCAAATGAGGGTAAACAGCAATTGAATGCAAAACTTAAAACAGGTCCCAGAACACAGATGGACTGCAGCCTCCTGGTCAAACGTCAGGAGTGTTTGAGAGACCAATTGGCAGCAAAATTATAGTACATAGTATAGTAAAAAAATATATATTTTCAACTTAAATAAACAGTGAGCTATTCAATGTGTCACTACTGTTAGCTAGATTGTTCTTTCTTCCTACTGTACCACTGTGCCACAAATGCAAAAAATGGCTCAAAAATGCATAGTTTCTTTAAAAAAAAGAAACATTAATCTCCTTAAGAAACTAGACACCAAAGTTCTTTTTTTTTCTTTTTTAACAAATGTTACTAGCAGCAAAGAAATGGTGCATTTCTTGGGGACTATTTTCACCTGCACTTTTGCTGCTCTAATGAGTGTTTCTGAAAAAAAGACTGTGTGTGTAGTAAAGGAACTATGGTTGTTTTTGAACCATAATGGAGCTCCAGAGCTCAGGAGAACATATATTATATATCATAAACACATACAGAACGTCATAGGATAAATTGGTTGCTTCTTTGGATTTTTCATATTGGATGTTCCAACAATAACAAAAACAAAAAAAAAGGATTATCATCTGACTTATCCTTTAAACAGTATCCTGTCACCCTTCAAGTGTAAAGTGCATAGCCTAAAGGCATGTCAAAGGTGGCACTATTCATGCTCTTCTAAAAGCTGCCAGTCTGAAGATTCAAAGCAGCTGTTTCCAGTCAGGCACCCACAAAAACAAAGCAGGATCAAACATTTCAATAATCCAAACATTACATTTTAATCATGCTGCCTTGTGAAAGGACAAATGCATAAGTGCAGTCATTTTCCTATTTACTGTAAATGTTCCTCCTCTATTTTTACTCATTGACAGTTTCATTGAAGTGATTATTCACCCCTGTTGAGGTTGTTTTTTTTCCTCTTGAATATTCTGTATTTGAATATTATTCCATAATCAACACAACATGTTGCTGCTTGTCTGTGTTTACATCACTGATTTGCATTCAAATCATATTTCCTCTTTCTCTCCCAGCATGCTCAAGTACAGATGCTCCAGAGGTAGCTGGGAAAAGGTTGCTTGTGCCAAATATACTGTAGGAATAAATAAACACTTTATCAGGCCATGGA
>VUQS01022940.1:0-11958 GCA_015108495.1 Heterochromis multidens | reverse complement strand
TCTCGAATGACTATACTCCTCACCCTCATCCTCACCATCTCTAATCCAGCCATCCTTCGAAGAAAGCTCATTTTCGCTGCTTGTATCTGCGATCTCATTCTTTCGGTCACTACCCAGAGCTCGTGACCATAGGTGAGGGTAGGGATATAGATTGACTGGTAAATTAACAGCTTCGCTTTTATGTTCAGCTCTCTCTTCACCGTGACGGACTGGTACAGCATCCACATCACTGCAGCCGCAGCCCCAATCTGTCTGTCAATCTCCCGCTCCCCTCACTCGTGAACAAGACCCCGAGATACTTGAACTCCTCCACTTGGGGCAGCAACTCATCCCTGACCCGCAGCGGGCACTCCACCCTTTTTCGGCTAAAGACCACGGCTTCGGACTTGGGGGGTGCTGATTCTCATACCCGCCACTTCACATTCAGCCAAGAACCGCTCCAGTGCGAGGTGGAGGCCACCACCTGATGAAGCCAACAGTACCACATTATCCGCAAAAAGCAGAGATGAGATTCTGGGGCCACCAAGGTGGAAGCCTTCTGCCACTTGGCTATGCCTTGAAATTCTATCCAAAAAAAATTATGAACAGAGTTGGTGACAAAGGGCAGCCCTGGTGGAGTCCAACTCCCAGTGGAAATGAGTCCGACTTATTGCCGGCGATGTGGACCAAGCTCCTGCTGCAGTTGTACAGGGATTGAATAGCCTGTAGCAACGCACCAGACACCCCATACTCCCGCAGCACACCCTAAAGGATACCCCGAGGGACACGGCCCACAGCAGCGCCCCACCCGCACTATACATCGTGTGAGTGAAGCACCGCTTTCCCCTTGTGAGTCAGATGACAGCTTGCCAGAATTGCTTTGAGGCAGTCCGAAAGTCTTTTTCTATGTCCTTACCAAACTCCACCCACACCACCGTCTTTGCTTCAGCCACTGCCCGAGCCACATTTCGCTTGGCCTGCCGGTACCCATCAGCTGCTTCCAAAGTCCCACAGGCTAACCAAGCCCGATAGGACAATGTCTCCAGCCTCCCTCAGAATGTTGTCAAAGCTCTGCTGGAGGTGGGAGTTGAAGATCTCATGGACCGGGGCCTCTGCCAGGCGTTCCCAGTGCACCCTCACTGTACGTTTAGGTGTGCTAGGTCTGTCCAGCATCCTCCCAAAAGCCTCCCGACAACATAGCCCCTTGGATCCCTGGGACACACAAACCCCTCCACCACGTTAAGGTAGCAATTCATGGAGGGGACCTTAGCATAATTAATTAATTAATTATATAAACACACTCATGGAGTAAGAGGTGTGGCTCAGTTTGGAGCTATTTTTTGAAGTATACTTCCCTCAGTAATAAAAGAATCATCAGATTGTTGATGTTTTAGAAGTTATTGTGTGAGAAGAAACTCATGCTTGACCCCTGCTCTGATAACTAATTGCAAATTGGCAGTTTTTAAGGAAAAAAAGTTTTTTAAAGGGGGAATAGGAAAGAGACAGAGATTTGATTTTGAACCCAAGTAATTTGATTAGTGTTTTAAATGCTAGTCTGTATCACATGTATATCTGTGTTTGCTGTTGATAATGTAGATAAAATGGTCTAGCAGAAAAAGGAGGTGTTTACACTTAAGCATTACAGAATAAATTGAAAGGAAACAAAAACAGATGGCGTTTTAGAGAGTTTTACTCTGATGGATTAAGAATCACTTAGTTTGTCTAACAAAACAGATGCCAGCTGCAACCCAGTTCCAAAATTGCTGGGACAGTGTGTAAAATGTAAATAAAGGCAGAATACAATGATTTGCAAATCTCATAAACCAATTTATTTACAACATATAAAACATATGTGGTTAAGAAAATACACAATTTTAAGAAGAAAAAACAATGTCATTTTCACAGGAGCAACAAAAGGCTGGTAAAGTACTAAGTAGGTAGTAAAAAAGAAACAGCTGGAGGAACATTTTGACTCTAATTACATTAAATGGCAACAGGTCAGTAACATGATTAGGTATAAAAAGAGCATCTTAGAGAGGCAGTGCTTTTTTGTTTGTTTTTTTGGTGAATCTCTAATACTTTATTTCTGAGAAACTAACCCTAGAAACCCTAACCCTAACAATTTCACAATAACGTTCCTCAAGACTTTGAATATGTCATCAGCTATAGTACACAATATCATCAAAAGATTCTCTGTTCACAAGGGAAAAGGCTGAAAGTCAATACCGGATGCACGTGATCTTTGGGCCCTCTGGCAGCACTGTATTAAAAATGGGCACGATTCTGTCATGGAAATCACAACATGGGCTCGGGAACTCCTCCTGAAACCATTGTTTGTGAACACAGTTTGCTGTGCAATCAACAAATGCAGGTTAAAGCTCTATCATGCAAAGAAGAAGCCATATGTGAACATGATCCAGAAATACTGCCGTCTTCTCTGGGCCAAAGCTCATTTAAAGTGGACTGAGACAAAGTGAAAAACTGTTCTGTGGTCAGAAATTTGAAATTCGTTTTGGAAAACATAGACACTAGGTCTTCTGGACTAATGTGGACAGGGGCCATCCATATTGTTATCAGCACTCAGTTCAAAAGGCCACATCGCTAATGGTATGGGGGTGCATTAGTACCTATGGAATTCGCAGCTTGCACATCTGGAAAGGCACCATCAGTGCTGAAAGGTATATACAGGTTTTAGTGCAACATATGCTCCCATCCAGACAATGTGTGTGTCAGTAAGACAATGCTAAACCACATACTGCAACTATTACAACAGCATGGATTTGTTGCAGAAGAGTCCAGGTGCTGAACTGGCCTGCCTGCAGTCCAGAACTTTCACCAGTTGAAAACATTTGGTGCATTATGAAACGAAAAAAATAACAAAGAAGAGCCAGGACTTTTGAGCACCTAGAATCCTGTATCAGACAAGAATGGGACAACATTCCTCTCCCAAAAGTCCAGCAACAGGTCTCCTCAGTTCCCAGACATGTATGGACTGTTGTTAAAAGAAGAGGGGATGTTACTTGCCAACTTTTTAAAGATGTTGCTACCAAATTCAAAATGAGTTAGTATTTTTCCTAAAATAGTAAA
Organism: Heterochromis multidens; assembly: GCA_015108495.1. NCBI lineage: Eukaryota > Metazoa > Chordata > Actinopteri > Cichliformes > Cichlidae > Heterochromis > Heterochromis multidens. The sequence goes on along the minus strand of VUQS01022940.1, from coordinate 8,892 downwards.
ATGTCTCAGTTTAAACATTTGGTATCTTTTCTATGTTCTATTGTGAATAAAATATGGGTTTATGAGAATTTTAAATCATTGCATTCTGCTTTATTTACATTTTACACAGTGTCCCAACTTTTTTGGAATCAGGTTTGTATATGTGTAAACTGTGTAATCTCAGTTCGCTTAGCATGCAACTGATAAGCAGAAGAAGAAAACAACAAAGAAAATACAGAGAGCAATCAGGGAGCTCTGACAAAAGGTTTGTTATTATTATTAATGTTATTAATTTTTGAAATTTTATTTAGGCCTCTAAATATGTATTTTCTGCAGTGCACTGTAGCTTCATAATGAAGTATTTATAGGATTTTTCAAAGCAGAGTGACAATCTGACCTTTTGGCTACTTGGCAGCTCCACTGGGGCAGTTCATTCTCAGGGCCTTGGTCGATGTCACAGCAGTGTTAATGAGGAAGGAGTTCATGGGGCAGGTCTGTGTATTGAACAAACTCATGTATTGAAGTCCTCAAACTTGACTGGACATTGAAATTTATGTTTATCAGAGAAAACAAGGACAATGCTTCAACTGCTGTTTCTGGGTTCTTTTCTTGCTCAAGGTTGTCCACTCTCTCAGTGTGTATCCATTCAGTGACTTGCTCTGCCAGAGGAACATGTGAGAGAAAAACAGAGGCACAAAGGCAGATAGAAAGAGACTGTCTAATGAGATGGAACGAAATAGACTTTAGTGCCACCATCTAATGAGAGCCAGGTATACTCTTTTAGACTTTCTCCTTTACCAGTGGCCTTTGAAAATGAATGCTGATAAGCAGTGGCAGTTATTTATATGGTAATTCACCAAAGGAACACACACATTAGAACACCCACAATTTAGCAGAGTGGAAATTGGATATTTTGTTTGTGTGTGTGTTTGTGTACGTGTGTGCTGAGTATCTCTGCGTGATTACTTACTCTATCTTGATATTATGGTAGTATTGTTTGGCGCCCATTGCAGGACTTCAGGTGTGCAATAATGTTAAGTACCAAAGATTCTTCACTTTTTGATAATAAGCATTTTTGCCCACTGTTCAGTTTGTGACTCTATCAAATTTTAGCCAATCTGTCAGTCCAGATGAGTGAAGTGTTAGCAGCAAAATCACAAAATGTTTTTACATCGTGTGGGTGTGGCACTGCTCAGTGTATTTTTCAAATCCTTATATGTTCCAGGCTCACCACTCCTTTTGTCCCAGACCTTTAATGACTCCTTTACTTATTAGATGTGATTGATTAAAACAAACCCTAAATTATTATGCATAAACAAAACTGATATGATGAATCAATAAAGTCAAGAGTCAATAGACATGTATGTGTTACTCACAGAGAAAGACAGATCAACTAAAAGAAAGAAAGAAAGAAAGAGAAAAATACTAATACATGAATGCCTACTTTCAAACTAAACTATAAAATCAGTGGGACGACCTTACAGGAAACTGTTTCTCAAACCTTCAGTGGCTATTAAGATGTTGCTGAAATAATTAAATGTGCATCCAAGACCAATTAAAGATTAATAAAGATTTATTCTCACACTTATCTACCTTTAGTTGGATCACAATGCTTCTGCATGAATCCACATGAACCGTCCTGTGATCTGTCACAACTCATGTCTAACCTATCTCACATTCATAAAATAGACCGTAGAAACCCTACACTGACAGCTGGTGTGAACAAGGCTGATTGATTAGAAGTAGGCCTCTCTAGGGGCTGTGTGACTGGGGCTTTAGCAGCATTATAACATCAAAAACATACATTTGTCACCAGAAATTGACATTATCTGTTAGAATGCTCATCAGCTTGAATAAGTGAACAGAGATCATGCCAGAGGACTGATCTCATGCATTTATCTTTGCTGTCTAATGATGATTTAAGGCGGGGCACTTTGGCCCATTTAAAAGGCTCACTAAAGCTTTAGAGTTTATTTGTAGACATTAATTTCATCTTTATGTGAGTTGAGCATAGCATGATCTGATCAGCGGTCATGAGGTTCTAATAGACAGAGAGGGGAAGTGCACGTGAAAACATCAACATTTAGAGAGGTATAAAAATTAACAATAGCAACCAACACTGCTGTACATTGTTCCTACATTAGGTTCTTTTACAGTCCTCTGTAGTGCGACTATATAAAGCCAACTACTGTTGCCCTAGCTAAGTGTCATGGTAAAAAGAAGGAACACCCTCTTTAAATTCTAAAATTTTATATATGAGGACATAAAAATAATCTGGTGCTTAACAGGTCTTAAAATTAAACCACCTCAGGTGAACTACAAAGCATGACATATTACACCTTCTCAAAAAACTAAGCCAAAATGCAGAAACAGTGTGCAAAAAAGTACACCTTTACTGCTTGCATAGAAATTTAGAAGATAGGTAGCAGCCAGGTGCTGCTAATCATGACTTGATTAATTGATGATTAGCAAGTGTGAGCGCCTCTATAAAAGCAGAGGTTTTGGCAGTTTCTTTTTGTGGAGCATTCAGGTGTGTTTACCACAGTGCTAAGGAGGAAACATATCAGTAATAATCTTAAAGAAGAAATTGCTGCTGCCCATCAGTCTGAGAAGGGTTATAAGGTAATTTCCAAACAATGTGAAGTCCATCATTCTACAGTGAAAAAGATTATCCACAAGTGGAAAACATTCAAGACAGCTGCCAGTCTTCCCAGGAGTGGAGCAAAGTCACTGTTCCCAGCGTATTCACCTTAGGGCTGGACTGTGCAATGCTCAGAGAAACTGCCAAAAAAAAAAAAGCTACATCTCAGACTCTACAGGCCTCTATTAGCAATGTCCTTTGGACAGACAAGACCAAAGTGGACATGTTTGGCCTTGCACAGCACCATGTTTGGCGAAAACCAAACACAGCATATCAGCACAACCACTTCATACCAACAGTCAAGCACTGTGGTGGAGGCGTGATGATTTGGGCTTGTTTTGCAGCCACAGGACCTGGGCATCCTGTAGTCATTGAACAATGATACCAAGCACAGCAGCAAATCTGAAACAAAGAAAAGAATCAAGGTGCTGCAATGGTCCAATCAAAGTCCAGACCTCACCCTGATTGAAATGCTGTGGCAGGACCTTAAGAGAGCTGTGCAAACTCAATGAACTGAAGTAACGTTGTAAAGAAGAGTGGACCAACATTCCTCCACAATGATGTGAGAGACTGATAAAGTTAGTTGAAGTTATTGCTGCTAAAAGTGGTTCTACAAGCAAGAGTCCATTCACCATATGCATATGTCATGTGTTGTTATTCATCTCAGGTTGCATTTACCTAATTTACCTAATACCTGGTATATTTTTTTTAATATGTCCTGATCTGTGAAATCTTAGAATACCATGACTGTAACTATAACTATTTTTGTGTTTAATATCTGTACTTCATAGTTGTGAAACAGATCTTTGATTTAACAAATTGACAAGCCATTTCTTCTGACACAACTCTCCCTGGTGTAAAACAGTATTATATTGCCTGTGTTTTTGTTTATAGAGGCTGAATGAAGTCTATGTCTGAGGGAAGATGTGTCAATCATATAAGTTGAGAGGAAACATTAGACTAAGTGAGAGCTCTGTAGACACAGTGACTCAAGGTTCACTCTCCACAGGCTGTGTGGCATCAAGGTTTGTTGTTTAAATGTCATGTGTCATGCTGCCAGTGTCAGGAGAGGAACCAGGAGTGGATGTGACCCACAAATAGGTTAAGGCAGCGGCAGCAGGCAGGAAGCCTGGAGACAGCAACACACTGCAATCCACTGCCAAGGTTATGCAAACAACAACAACGACAATGCTATTTTTCAAGAGGTTATTCAGCGGGCTGACAGCAACCAACAATAAAAGAATCCCACCACTGAACCAGCTGACTGGCATAAAAAGCCTTTGTCCATGACCAAGGAAAGTGGCCAGACTGTCAAAGAAAGAGAGGCCAGGATAGGAGCAGTAAGGAAGAAAGAGCCATAACCTGTCCCAAAGGTGAGATATGAGACTGGCAAAGGAAGTGTTGGAGGTTTGAAATGACATCCTGGTGCTTTGGAGCTGAATCAGTCCTAGAGAGACGGACTGGACAAGCCAGAGCCAGAGGATAGATGTACACGTGATATTTTATTCAGCGCTTTGCAGTTATCATACAGATTCATGTTCTGAGAACACTCACTCACATTGGAACGTGTCTTACTGTCCCTCTGTCATCCTCCCTTGAAGTATTCTATAGCAACCAGCTATGTGAACACTGATCTTCTCAGTGGTATTAAGTCTTGCTCATTACACCAAGCTTTTAAAATCTAAACAGTTTCTAAATAGTTTTTTTTAGAATAAAGAAATACAAGTGGTTTGATTGTGTGTTTTTTAAATGCATGAAAGACACTTTCAATGGCATTAGAGAGTGAAAATGTGCCATCGTTAGTTAGTTCTTCAGCCTGTGAAGTGAGCAACCAAATTTTGTTCTGTCAGTTTTGACTGACCACAGTATTAGGAATATTTAAAAAGGTGGAAATATTACTTTTAAACCAAATAGTCTATTCCCAATTAAAAGCAAAACAAAATAAGCAAACAACAAATGGATGGCAAAAACCTTTTTCTTTTTATCCAAACAGCAGTCAGCAATATTCACAAACTTTTTGTTTGAGAGGAAGAACAAGCTTCAGCTCAAGTTACTGCAGGTACCCCAAACACTGCATTCTGACCAGTAGCTTCTCAATCTGGAGGAAGGTGGGGGTTAGATTAAATTTGAATTTTATTAAATAATCCATCTTCACATACTCAAGAAGACTAAATATCTCCACTTTTTTATGTTCACTATATGTGAACGTATGAGTTCTGACAAATATACAGGTCTGAAATCCTTGTTTTCTACTGTTTGGCAGTGATGAGAGGGCATGATATGCAGCCTCAGGTGTGCCCCATATCCCACTTCCAGGCATGTCTTTACCAAACTCTAAGACAAAGAGTCCCAGGAGACTGTACTGTTACCTTTTTTTTTTAAAGCAAACACACTTTATAAAACCACGGGATCAGACTATCAGCCATCTACACATGTAAAACTTCTTAGAAGCAAAGTCTGAGGTCTATGTACTGATCTTTAACTGTGCTGGGAGCAGCAGAACACAGCTTCTTCAAATTTCAAACTTCTGAATAACAAGCCAGGAGAGGAAGAAAAAAACAACTTAAAGATGATGAGAGACATAAGGAGAGGTAAAGGAGAGGAAAGGAAAGCACTTCTTTAATTCCCTCAGAATATTTGATCTATCCCTTTCTACAAGAGAAGCAGTTTCTACAGAACCAAATGTCTTAGGTGAATGTATTTCATTCATATTAGCTGTCTTTATTGTGTGTTGAAGTTATTTGCCAGGCTAAACTGAATCTGTAGGGAGAATGGAAAAAGGTTCACATCTGCTCACAGAAATTAGTTTTTAATTAAAATGTATTAAACTAAGCCGTTACGATAAATGAAAAAAAAATGTATAAAGCCAGAGAATATTTTTTTTTAATTGTAAAACAGCACATAATGTGTGTAAAATTCAGACATTCCATTTTCACGTCTGCTTCTTTTACTTGTTATTTCAGAGGTGTAAAATATTCTCATATATTGCAAATATTTATAAAGTAATTTCTCGGATAAACTTATCAGTTACCTGTTCGCTATTCAAGCAGTCACTTGTAATGAACACTGTTTCACTGTGACATGAAGAGTAAAAGTTTTGAACTGTTTGTCATTGTGTATTCATTTCTTTTTAGCTTCAAACCAAAAAAGTCTCCAGCTTTTTTATATTTGTTCTCCAAGTCTTGTTAATTTTATAGACAAATACATTGCATTGTTTCTGTAGAAGAGAGCAGTTTAGCCCACTAGCAGTGCCATGGGGACTCACTTTTTTTAATTTCAGTAACGTGACTGGATAATAAGCATTCATCCATTAAATGTATTCACTGAATTCCCCCCACAGAGGCAAGTTGTGGTTGGAATTTAATACAGAGAACTGTTACTTGTTAAAGGAAAGTGTAAATCTTAAAATGAGCCAGCTTATTATGAAAACTATGTGCAAATTACAGGGCACAGTGAGGGGAATAATTATTTGATCCCCTGCTGAATTTGTAAGTTTGCTCACTTCCAAAGAAATGAGCAGTCTCTAATTTTTATGGTAGCTTCATTTTAATGGAGAGAGACAGAATATCACCCAAAGATCCAGGAAAAACACATTACATAAAAGTTATTAATTGATTTGCATGTCATTGAGCGAAATACGTATTTGATCCCCTACAATCCAGCCAGAATTCTGGCTCCCACAGATTGACTGTGTGGACGGGGCCATGTACTGTAAAATCTTGGACGTGAGCCTCCTTTCCTCAGCTAGAATACTGACGATAGGTCTTCCAGCATGACAATGACCCAAAACATACCACCAAGGCAACAAAGGAGTGGCTAAAGAAGAAGCACATTAAGGTCATGGAGTGGCCTAGTCAGTCTCCAGACCTCAGTCCTATAGAGAATCTGTGGAGGGAGCTGAAGCTTCCAGTTTCCAAGCTGCAGCCAAGAAATCTAAAGGATTTAGAGAGTTTCTGTAAAGGAGAGTGGACCAAAATCCCTCCTGAGATGTGTGCAAACCCGGTGACCAACTACAAGAAACGTCTTACTGCTGTGCTTGCCAACAAGTGATTCTCCACCAAGTATTAAGTCATGTTTTGCTTGGGGATCAAATACTTATTTTCATTCAATGACATGCAAATCAATTTATAACTTTTATGTAATGTGTTTTTTCTGGATTTTTTTTGGTTGATATTCTGTCTTTCTCCATTAAAATGAAACTACCATAAAAATTTGAGACTGTTCATTTCTTTGTAAGTGAGCAAACTTACAAATTCAGCAGGGGATCAAAAAATTATTTACCCAACTGTGTGTGAAACTATTACTGCAGGTTTATAGCAATCATGTTGTGAGTGCAACTTCTCCATTTAAAGCTGATGTCCAGGAGAAGCAGCAGCAAACGGAGAAGTCTGAAAATTCGCCTCTTCCAGTGGTTTTTGTAGTGTTGGATTATCAGCCATAACCACTCACACTGTGAACGTGTGTTTGTGTGTGTTTGAGATAAAAAGAGAAGGAGGAAAAAAGATATGGAGGATTTTTCATATGTGTACATACAGGCATGATCAAAAACAAAGTATTGTATATTGTCAAAACACACAAACAAACCAAAGGGAAAAAAAACCCTCTAAAACCAATGAAGTAATAGATTTTCTTCTCAGTGGAACTGAAGACGAACAAGGGCTTTTGACTTTGACCTTGTGCGTTTCTAAATGTGTTGCTGAATATTTGCAAGCGGGTACACCAAGCACTTGTCAGTTGTGGTTGCTTCTCTCTTTTACTCTGTCATTTTACACTAGCAGACATTTTAATGACTCTCCAAACTGTCTTGATGTTGCTATCTGTCAGTAACATGAAGCCTTGCTGTACTGTCTATCCCTAATCAGAGCTGTTTAGTGTTTAAGTGTGTCTGTGAAAAGAAGTCGCTTCCAATTTTGGTTTGACTGTGATCAGGGCCCAGTCTGCTACATGTGCTTCATGCTGGGAGCTAAGGGAGGTTTCAAGGCAGATTAATAGTTCTCCAGTATTATGCAGTGATAAGTACATATGAATTTGTTTTATGACAGTAAAATCTCAAAGAACATCCAAATGTGCCAATCCCAGAGAAAGGCACAGAAGGAGAATGATCCTGCATTGTCTTCCTTTAATGAAGGAAGTAATTTGTTTTCTGTGGCGATAATTCTCAGTGAAAGCCTGGCTCCTGTCTGTTCTGCACTGTGGAACGCAAATTTCCGTGTCACGCTGTGTGTTTGCCTACGAGAGAGGCGTTGAAAATGACTGGCGTGTCTTGTGTAACTGCCTCTCTGTGGAGGAAGTGATGAATGGAAACACACTGTGCTGATTTTGCTCAGTTTCAGTTGCACATTGACTCCTCAGATGTTTGACTTTCAATGAGTTTGCACAGACTAGATCTTTACATTCAAAAACACACCATAGCATAGACCTCAATCTAATGCCCAAAAAGCAGCACAAAAAGAAAAAAAATCTTCTTTTCTACCTGTTCTACAAGTCATGCAAAGAGTGGTATTAATTTATAGGACTATTATTTTTGTGTTCCTTTTTTTTAAGATTGAAGGATAGTTTTCATCTCTTAAACATTTAACTCTAGATCTATCTTATTTTTATATAGATATCTAGGGTTAAATTTTTTTCTGACCAAATTTGTTGCGTTATTAATGATGACAAGCTGTTAAACATGAAACTTGAATGTGGTCATATGTTATTTTGTGTACCTCATTAAATAAATATGCTCTGATCACATTCTCCTCTCACTACCATTTTCTCATGCATTCCTCCATAATAATCATACATTAAGGCAAACATTAAGGTTTTTGATGCTTTGGATTATAGAGTAAGTTTAAATAACTTGCTTGCATGCTTAAGAAATTATCATCAAAGCCAGCGTAAACATTTTCTTAAATCAACCATACTGTACTTATTTCTATTTAGTAGTCTGTGTCTGCAGAGATGCTTCGTACAGTTTAGATTTCATGTTTCTACATTTTTCTTTTAGCATTTCTGCTTGTTCATTGTGTCACTTCTGTTCTACTGAATGCTGATGATGTATGCACATATTTGAGTTAAACTACTCTGATGGTTGGTAGGTTGTTTGAAATCAAATCATTTATTTACACTGCTGCTGCATTTGCTGTGCTGTGCTGTGTGTAGCTTTGATGCAGTTTGTCTGCACTCATGCAGCACAGCAGCAGCTGTCAGTCAATTGAGACAAAGCTAGGTGTGCTGGGGCTCAGTGATCCAATAAAGGAAGCTAAACTATCAGTGGCAGGAGTAGGATG
>VUQS01022933.1:5651-15666 GCA_015108495.1 Heterochromis multidens | reverse complement strand
TTTTTTACTCCACCCCCCCCCCCCCCCCTCACCCACTCCTGCACCGCCTCCCTACAACCTTCCCTTTTTCTCCTGACATTCATTTTGTGACAGAGAGGAGGATTTCAGGGCATATTTCACAAGATATTTTTAACTTTTTTTTATTTATGGGTGGTTTATTCAGTTGTGCAGGAGGTCCAGCTAACAGTGCCTGCACTCCAAAACACAGAGTGGGACAGGGCCATGAGCACAGCAGTCACCGACTACACATACCAGTCATCATTTCCAGCCCCCTCAACATGACTTCACATGCCAAATCTGGATGACAAGACGAGCTATATGGGTGGGAAATAAAAGCTTTTGGTATAGCCCTGAGTCAAAATCATTCTGTCATCCCTTTACCTCCTCCCGTCCCGCAGGCTGACATATGATCTATGATCTGAAATGTCATTTTACTGTCAAACACAATTGGCAGTGCCATAAAGAGTGTTACAGATGTGAGGAAAAATGGCATCTGTAAAAGGAGGGGATTGAGACTGTGATGAAAGAGTGGCAAATATCATTATCTGCCAAAGCATTGGGCTTTAATTTGTAAGTAGAAGGTACAGTAGATGATAAATGATTCCTTTGTCTTGTTACTCGTACGCGTGCCTTATTAAGTGCTACTCCACCACACCATAATTAGCCCTGCTTCTCCACCACAGTACCACTCTCATTGTACCCCACATATAATTCACAAGGTACCTTTTACAAGGTGAAAATGTTTAATATAGATATTATTCACAAGCAGCTTCTCAGCATCATGCTTAATACATACAAATCAAAACAAAAATAGTATGCACAACGCAAATTAGACCAATGCTAAAATATACTTGCAAGTATCACGGATGATGATTATGATAATGATGATGATGATGATGATGATGACAGATCAAGCAGTCCAGCATAGCACAGTCTCCATGGCAACTTGATCTGGTCATGATAAAAGCATGGCTGCAAGCACCAATAGGAAAAGTGCATTTTTAATTATTGCAGCTTCCCGTGGTGAAGCGATGCTTTTTTGGTTGTTTGTTTTTATTTGTTTTTTGACAACCTCAAAAACAGTTGCCAAATCTAAACATCAAGCTTGGTGTCAATACAGGTGCTGAGATATCATCTCAATTTCTGTTTGGCTGCTTCATCCTAATTTCCATTGGCTGCAACGGACAAACTGTTTCAAAAATCTCCATCAGTTTTGGTGATGATTAGAAGCATTTGCTGCCTGATTTTCTTTTTTTAACCTTTCAGTTAAATCCAGAATGGTAATCTCATCTAATAGGTTGGCATGAAGGAGGTAACTTGTGTCACCCTTGGGCCATGGTGAAATGCACTTTTGCCTTTTTTCAGCACCTACTAACAGTCACTTGCTGCAAATGTGCTTCCACCAAACAAGGTCATGAGCAAGTGGCAACGTAGGGTTTGCTTTAAACTTGACTTGATGTGAGGAATCAGATGGTGTATCATTTTTGAAAATCTACTTTATGCTTCCAGAGTTACATGCATGAACGCAGCTTCAACTTCGACCTGTTCATACCGCAGGAGTGCTCGAAGCACAGAGACAGAAATTAGTGGAAAGAACATCTTAAGTGGCCACTTGTAGTTGGCTTCAAAAGTAAGACAACTCCTATAAACTCCCTTGTTTAAAAAAAAACAACCATGCTTTGCAGCAGAGATAAGAATTTTTACAGTCTGGTACTAAAGCTAACTTCCTCCTTCATAACAACTGTCCAATAACTCACCCATAAAACTTTATTAAGGCTCAAAGTTAGGGATGTGGCTGCGTTGACTGACAGGACACAGGCTGCTCACTCAGGCAGTTGTGTCGGGCGGCTGCCTGCTAGGCTTCACCTCTAGTCACTGAACAAGACCTTTGCGATTGTGTTTGTGGTTTTGATGCCTTTTGGAGATTTACTGTAATTATCTAACAAATAATGTGTCTGCTCACCCAAGACTCTCCAGTTTTGTCTTCAGTCTTCAGCATGTGAAATTCTATTTGCATGTTACTTTGACATAATTTGACTAATTATCAGGTAACTGTCTACATGCAATGCACCTATCCAGTCTATGGCTGTAGGTTGCTAACCAAGCTTGCGAACATTAGCTAATAACTTAGCACCTTCCACCCTCTTGTCCAAATATGGTCACTTATAGCTCCAAGAAAGCAGGATTGCAATTAATCTAATGTTGAAGCCTTAAAATGGGGCTTCACAAACCAGTGGATGCCTTCCTGGTGGTTAGATCCATCAGTTATATACAGTGTAGTTGAGGTTGCACAGTAAAAAAATAAAAACAAAACAGTACTAAAAAGTTTGATTGACCTCAAAGGAAAAGATCACAAGGTCAAGGAAGGATTCAAGAAGCCTTACAAAAAGACAGCGGCGGCACACAGAACATCTTACTCTATTTACAGTGAGCTACTTAACTATGTGATGGTGGATGTTGTCTGCTGTGGTGAAACTGTGATGCTACAATGGACTACATAAAGTGTATCTTAGCGTAGTCCTCTACCATCTTGTTTCCTGTTGGCTGTATAAATGTGTAGAACCAGATGGGAAAAAAAATGAATTAATGACCAGGTTAGAATTGAAGGGAAAAAAAAAACAGACCATAAGATACAAGTCATAACAGTGAAGTGAAATGGTTGTCACATTGACATGATTCTTTGCCCTCTTGTCCACTCATATTTTCTCTTCTTGTTGAAGAGATAATCCACTTCAACCTTTGTCATTATGATGGCTTTCACAGTCTGTGACAGACATAAAATTAATTAATGATAATCCTAAAGGCTGGCAATGCAGCAGTGCTTAAAAATGAGGACGTAACTAATACAAACTGAGTTAACTTCACCTTGATAATGTGAATATTTATTTTTAGAGTGTTGTTCTAAACCTACATACAATGTGCTTTACCCAATGCAACAACCTCATACCAAGCAGATTTTACTACAGTAGCATGTCCGTAGTTGGTTTACCATAGATTGTTGATTAATCTTCCAAATAAGTGAGCATATTAGCAAGTTCTGGCATAGAATGGAAAATGCATCTGTAATTTACAAGATGATCTGCAGTCTTTGTGTTGATCTTCTATTTTTGTAAATAAATCAGATGGTGTTTCACTTTGAAATCTGGGGCAGCCTTATCTCCTTTACTTCACTTTACTTTAAATAATGGTCCTCCTTCCTCAGCACCTAAGCAGAAATAACTATTTGACCACAACCCACGCACCAAGTTTTTTTTTTTGATTGATCAAAGCATTGCTGCGCTATGACCTCACTTCCTATTTGTCAGCTTTGCCACTAAATTTAAATTGACTGTGAGAGACACCTTTAACCCTCATCCTAATGACTGGGGTCCGTGCAGACCCCAGAGGTATACTTTTTGTCATATCTCACAGGTGTTTGTTTCTGTCTTTTTGATGTTTTATGCTTATGCAGTTTTAATAAATTGAGCTATTTATTCTGTTAATGTTTACAATGGGCCCTAAATTAAAGTATGATGTATCAAGGGGGGGTGCTCTTTCTGTCATTCTAAAGAAGAAAGACTCCATTTCTGCATTCATCATCTGGATGGGCAATTCCCCGACTAGGAGTTATCAGAAAGTTGGAGACATTACTGGATTTGCCTGAGACAGCTGGGGTGTGCCCTAGTCATGCCACACATACTGCTACATTGCAAGCCCTAATCCAAGCAACAATGGCCCTCCTGGGAGTGGGGAAAACTCCACCCGCTGATGTGACTGTCCAATGCTTGGCTGTAAAATCTACTCGAATACTGTATTACCTTTGGTCCTGAAACACAGACAGGAAGGTAGCAACTGTTTGCTCCTCCTGTCACACGCCAGCATGCCCTGAGCATAGCATGAGGCAAATTTGTGTACTGAAACTGCCTGTAGTGTGTCTTTAGATTGAGTTGGTTTCAGCTGTTTTCCTGTACAACTGTGGTAAGAGCTTGGTTCAAAAAGTCAGACTTGTTCCTGGTGGGTGTTGGTCTCCACCAGGGCTGCCCTTTGTCAAAGATTCTGTTCCTAATTTTTTTGGACAGAATTTCTAGGTGCAGCGTGTCAGATTCACTGGACTCAGGATCTCATCTCTGCTTTTTGAAGATATGTGGTTCTGTTGGCTTCATCAGGCAGTGACCTCCTGCTTGGACTAAGGGTGGTTTGCAGCTGAGTGCGAATGAGAATTAGCACCTCTGAGTCTGAGGCCACGGTTTTCAGCCAGAAAAGGGTGGAGTGCCCACTCCAGGGTTGCAGCCCGAAATGGAGGAGTTTAAGTATCTCGGGGTCTTGTTCACAAGTGAGGGGAGAGTGGAGCGGGAGATTGACAGACAGACTGGTGGGTATACTGTACCGATCTGTTGTGATGAAAAGAGAGCTGAGCATGAAAGCACTTATAAAGATGTCGATACACAGGTCGATCTATGTTTGTACCCTCACCTATAGTCACAAGCTCTGGGTAGTGACCGAAAGAATACCATTGCAGATACAAGTAGTGGAAATGAGTTTCCTCCAAAGGGTGTTTGGGCTCACCCTTAGAGTTAGGGTGTAAAGTTTGGTCATTTGGGAGGGCCTCAGAGTGGAGGCACTATTCCTCTTCATTGAAAGGAGCTGGCTGAGATGATATGGGCATCTGACCAGAAGGCCTCCTGGATGCCTGCTAGGTGAGGTGTTTTTGGGCATGACCAACTGGGAGGAGGCCCCTGGGCAGACCCAGGACACAGTGGAGAGATTAGATCACTGGGCTGGCTGGTTGTCTGTTTATTTCAGTTATTTTATATTTGGTCAAAATGACCCTGTTTGGTTTTATCATACAAATCCAACACAAGTTACTTAAAATTACTGAAAACTATGTGATACCAAACTCAAAGGATGATAAAGAAGCTCTTAATTAATAATGTGACTTGTACGGCAAATTGTATTAAAGAAAAGTATAGATTTCTGTTTCACAAAATATGCAAGTTAATTGTAACTTTGTAATAATAATAACTGTTTTTTATTAGATGACATTAATTACATAATTAATGTTGCTCTGAGAAGAAAAAATTTTTGCTATTATTATTATTTTGCTATTATATATGCTTCTTACAGTAATTATTCTTGGGGTCCCCAGGGACCCCAGTCGGTCAACCATGTATGTTAAATATGTCGGTAGGATCAGGGTTAAATATCAAAAATCAGTTTAAAAAAAAAAAGTTTCATCTGAAGAGCATCTGTGCCAATAAAATTTTTTAAATTTTTCTCAAAATCCAGTATGGCATAATTTGCCTTCATAGGCTGCTGTACTGTCATCTTGGTTCAAGGAGTCTCATTTTGTAAATGGACTTTAAAGTTCAAAAGTTACAGACATAAATGCACCTCCAACTCAACCTATTCTTGCTGCAAGCAGACTCAAAAGGGAGACATGAAAATTAGTGAAAGAGAACATCAATCTGTCCCTAATCAGTATTCCAAATTTCAAACTTCTTACCTTTCAGTTCCAGGGGCTGAAAGATAAAGAAGAAGATTGATGAAGAAGATGCAATAAAAAAGGAAGAAACACTAGGAGCCTTTGAGGCTTCGCTGCTTGGTCCCCAATTAGATTCTTAAAATTATAAGTAGTTCATTAATTGGGTCACAGTGAGTTTGTTTCCTGTGTGCAACATCTCAACTGCTAAAAAGCAGTGTCAGCCAAGCAGCTATCATCAAGTTTTTGTTCTCCAACAAGTCTTTAGATAATACCTCTGAGTTAAAATATTTGCAGGTGACACCATATCTATTTTGGGTGATACATGCATTCTCCCTCACCTTTTTAATTACATCACTAAGAAAGATGATGAAATCCGAGTGTAACTTTCTTTCATATTGTTTTACAATAGTTTGTAACCAGACAGCACCCATTAGTGTAGCTTTATAATGACTGTGTGACTGATTGTAAGCCAAATTCCTTCTTTATTTGTATGATGCAAGTAATAGTAATGTGCAACAGTGTTGGGGACCAGGATAAAGAAATTGAGGCTGGATTGTTTTAGTCACAAGGCTGCTTTGAATGAGAGAGCCACAGAGTGAGGCGCATATTAGAAGCCATGTTCCTGGAGAAGAAGGGGATTCTTGGTTTTTGTATGTGGAAAGGGCCAATGCTGTGTGAATTTATGTATAGCCCTTTTTTCTATGGGCTTAAAGGGCTGGTTTTCTTCTTGGCAGACGAACAGAAGACTGCATTGTGTGTGTCTGTAATCTCTTTACCTGGATTGGCAGCAAAGCTAGCAAGTGCAGCTCCCAGTGTGGAATTGGCACTGAGGAGTCAATGTCACACTGAGCGAGCTGCCTTCCAAACAAACAAAAAACTGGTTGTGTCTCCGTGAGACTGTGTGTGGATGACAGCATGCACCTTTTTTTCAATTTGTGCGTCTTTGTACCTTTTATAGTTGAGTTTTGCAGCTCCTGCATAAACAATATACAGAGAATGCCCAAGACAGTCCAATATTCGAAGCATCATATTATTATTTAGTGGTTGTGGTGGGTTTTTTTGTGTCTGGTTGGCACAGTTTCAAACTTGCGCTTTATAGAGCAAAAGTCTTTGCCCCAGGATACAGAAGCTCATATATAACAAAAGCTTGAGTGGTATTAGGTGTCATTATACACCAACAATTTGACATAAATTTGCCTCTCCCACCTCACTTGCTGAGAAGAAAAAAATAATTGGCCTCATTATCTTTCATCTCTTTGGCACATTACATTAATTATTTTATACAAAGCCTGCCAGTTAGAGTCCTGTAACCTGGGAAGCAGAGCTGCGCCTCCACAGGTTAACTGTAGCTCGCTGAAAAGCCCCAGTGCTTGACGTCACCACAATGCCTCATCAGCCACCGGTGCTAGGGATTGAACATGGCCGACTGAGCAGAGGATGTCTGTCTGCAAAGTGATTGCTGGCTCATTGACTGAGTAGGAGAGGAGGGGAAAAGGGGAGTGGGGAAAGGGAACAAGTACAGTTAGAGAAGAAATGGGAAGGAAAAGAAGAGGGTGGAAGGAAAGGGGGACTGAGGACAAGGAAAGCAGGAAAAGTAGAATAAAGGCACGGTGAGGGCGAAAGAGAGAAGTAAATAAAGAAAAAGGAGAGTAGCTCAGATGCTCAGTGGGAAGCCTCCCCCTGCTGGCTCCTCAGGCTGGAAGCTGCTGCCGATGGCTTCAAAAGAGCGCCAGGCAGTCTAGGCCTCTGCTTCTAGCAATTAGAGATCACTCCAGCGGATACCTCCTGGCCAGCCTGCAAATCCCTCAAAAATACCCTCTGATTACTACTGTATGACACAGGCTGTTTACCAAATGGATCTAGCACTGCTGAGAGTGAGGCTTGATAATGCCTTCTTTTGTTCAGGCAAGAGGGGGAGCGGGGTCATTTAAGTTTTAAAGATGGCGCTTCTGAGAAGAATTCAGACATTAATTTCTGCCAACAAAGGAAAGTTAACCAGTTCTTTAATTTCTTATTAAATTGCTTTGCAAACAAATGTCCAGTGCTCTTTTTACAAGACAATAAAACCTATTTGGATGCGACTAAAATAACTGTCTTCCAAGTTAACAGGGGCCAGCTAACTCCTGGTTGGTTCCATAGAAGTTGTGGTGTTTACAAATCAAAGCTCCTCTGTATAGCAGCTCAGATGCAGAATAGAACAATCAACAGCTGTGCCTGATTTAACTGATTGACAATGCGCTCACATCAAGTGGAGTCAGGTATTCCTGCACTTTTTTCCATGCATTGCTTCAGCCTTCCAACATAAGCAGACAGATTCCTTGTTGTATTCTCTCACCTTGACAGACCTGATATTAGCGATTAGTGTGAATGTCATTTAAATGGCAGAGCTAATCATACACTCTGGATCTACCTCCACCGGAGGGCCCCTCGCCTTGGCCTAATCACAGTGACAAAGGAAATGATGTGTTTAGCCACTCTTAATAACTGCTCCAGCTCATCAGCTCCTAGGCGAGCAGGCTTTATGGCCAACCTGTGTCTCACTAGGGAGGAGTAGTATAAAGTATGGAGCCTGGCCTCTGGCCCCACTGCCTCCTCTTAAAGCTCTTTGTTGTGATCCACATCCTGACATCAGAGACCCAACACACTCACCTTGAAATCGGCACCAGCATCACAGTACAGTAGCACAGTAGTTGTGTATATTTCTGCCAATATTCTGCAACAAGCACAATAAGATATGCCTAAGAGGATGGCGATTAAATGAAAGAGACTCTCTCTCTTGCTGTCACCTGTTTGTTTTCTGCTGGTCATTGCTAACTTCCACCCCAGTATCCATTTCACTGTAGTCATTTGTGTGTGCATGTGTCCGTGTGTGTTTTAGGCTTTACTATGCTTCACAGACTGGATGGGTTTGGTTTTGAGTTAAAGTCTGCTCTGCCGGCCCTGCATGGCCACTGCAAGAGGAAGGAGGATGAAGGCAGGAGATTGTGAAAGAAAGCCTGGGGTTTTAATCTCTTCCCCATGTTTATCTCACCACCAGGAGACAAACCATGTGCCATTAAAACATCAGCTACTCCCACTGGTTAGCTGCGCGGCCGCACCTCTGAAGACATTTGAAGGGCAAAATAAAAGCGTTGGGGAAAAAAAGTGCAGAACGACACATTTATGGTTGACAGGCGTGCTCTGATTTTGCGCATGTATTCTAAAGCTATATAGATTGTAATTTTCCTGATTTTTCTTTTTTTTTTTTTTAACCCCTGTGAATCTACAGGAGAGTTTGTTATGCGCACAGTGAGTCCACTGCGGCCTTTGTGATATAAATTCTATGTGTTAAAAGCAGAGAAGAACTTATTTGAACAAAAATAAGCAAACATATTCGGTCTCAGCTGCTATGGGGAATCAGTCTCTTCAGGAAATGAAAATGCCAGCTTGGAATTGTCATCATATTGAGAGTTAGCCAACCTCTGACCTTGTAATACCCCCTCAGCTTCTCTATTTGTGACCTGCTGGATGCTCTTAGAAAGTGAAACCATCAGGGAGGATCTACTGCTCACATCATCATTCTCTGAACACCTAATAGTGGATTTACCAAGGTTAAACCTCCTGTGAGATTGCAGCGACCGTGACCTGGAATACTGAGTTTACATCCCGTCACACACAAATACGCACACACACTCGCTCAAAGACATAAAATGTAAGACTCGCACAGACACACACAGGAATACAAGTTTGGTTTTTTTAAAAGTACATTTTACATGGACTTTCTCACTTGAATCTGGATAATAGGTGGATATTATATTAAGATATTAAAAAAACGAGGGCAGAGCAAGATGTGCACAGAAATGCAAGAATACAGTTGATGTGCATGAGACTGTTACAGAGACAGACAAGGGAAGTGGTAGCCTCCCTCTGCATTGTCCCCCTGTATTTACAGCCTGATTGGTGCCTACCCAGGCATCTTACAGCTGAGCGCACCACTTGAGGGAATTAACTAAGTGTCTGCTATGCAGTGTTAGTAAAATATGTCGCTTTGAGTCTTTGCAAGAATTTTAAAACATGCTGATCACATGGGCATGGTTTTGGTAGCAGTCACACCCACAGATGCACTGCAGAAACACTGGCAGTCCTCACAGTTGTGTTCAGTAACTTAGTTTGAAAGATTTGCTGCAAATGATTTAGGTGATGATGATGAGGTGTTTCTGATGCAATATTTACTGGAAATTGCTGATCAGATGCAACTAAAGAAGCAATTTCCTTTTGTGGAGTTAAAACGTAAGTATGTCATTTTTATTTCACCAGATAGTTAGCTGACAGTTATTTTAAAGGGATAGAATATTAAGTTAGATTATAGAGACACTATTTAAAGGTATTCGCTGGTATTTTACTGACAAGCAAACCAAAAAAATCACTCCTCGACCTTATTTTTGTCAAGGAAAGGCTTCTCTGTAACTTCAATATAAGCTATCAAATTCCAGTAGAAAAGGGCAACAGAAAACTTCCAATCACGTCTCATCACAACTTCTTTGTAGTTTTTTTTTTTTTTTTCCTTTTTTTTTC
>VUQS01022929.1:0-12609 GCA_015108495.1 Heterochromis multidens | reverse complement strand
GGTTTGATAACATGAAACTTTAAAAAAAAAAAAAAAGACAAATAAGGTCTTACTTGTTAAACAAGTAGCACAAAAATTTAGAAGAAATTAAACAGATGACACTTGCAGAATCACAGCAAACTGCAACACATGTTGGATCACTGTGTTTTTTTTCTTTGTTTTTTAAACATGTCAGTCTCATTTACTTTAATTGGAATGTACCATCTACTAAGGTGAGCACAGGTTGTCCTAAACCTATAGGGAGCATTCAGTTCATACCCAATAACAAACACAAACATTATCCAAGAGTTCTCAAAGCCTGCGGAAATCCAAATTTGGCTATGGAATCAGGAACATACACTTTAAGGCATCAACACACGAATAAATAAATTTGCTGCAAAACAGTTTCTTCCTTCCTTCCCTCACTTGTCAGTACCCAGTCACTTACTGCTAAGAGAAACTGATGATGTACACCTGTTTTCATCATGGAAGAATGACGTGCATGAACATCACAAAAGAGCAACAGCAAATATCATCACACATTACCAGAGTGGGACCTTTAAGGACATCATAACATGTTAATGTTATGTTAATGAGTGACTTATCTCCTTTTCCACACACTGTGCAGTATTTTTGTGTGTAGGCTGGCAGCTGGGATGTACTGTTGCATTTAAGAGGAAACATCAAACATAAATCCAGCAATGTCAGTGTCAATTAGAAAAAAAAAAAAGTCTTTCCATCAGCTTTTCTTTCTATCAATAGAGCAGCTACTTCCCCCTCAGTCAAGCATAAAAATGGATTTCAGGCATGCACAAAAAAGTTGGCTATACAGTATGTACACATGCAATGTCAAAGAACCAGTGACATATCAGCTACAGACACACATCACTTTCATTATTTGTACTACTTCCACTGAACCTCAGTTTCAGTTTTGCTATAAATATTAATGTTGATTCCAGGTTTTGTTCAAATTTATGGTTGAACAGTGGAGATGTAGGTGCAGTTTACAGACCGAGAGGTTCTTTGGAGGCATGGTCGCTGGTGGGACTGTGTGTGAGTGTATAACCCTTTTTATGTACTGTGACAGACCTCATTCATTCAGGTCAATATTTATCCAGTCCTCCAGGCTCACCGTGGATCCTCTTCTCATCTCTTTCATCACTCCTTTGAGACTCTCTGAGTGTGTATGTGTGGGTGTGTGTGTTTGTTGGCGATATATATTTTCTATCTCCACACACAAAGAGGAGTCTGTGTTTGTGTCTTACCCTTGTGAATCTCCTTACTGGCAGAGGAAAGAGGATAGGTTGGCTTCTGTGCCAAATTTTTGTCGCTTGTCTTTTGCAGGCGTTCTGGTAGAGAATTGTTCTCCCAGTCCTAGCTAGTGATGCCAAATGAAATCTGGTTAGTAGGATGTAATTTCCATGGCCTGATTGTACCAACATTTTGTGTGTTTTTAAAACAAAAACAAAATAATTATTAATTAAAGGACTAGATGTGCATGATGCCCCAGTAGAATACACTGACACTGCAGTCATAGTTTACAAAGAAAGCTACAAGAACTGTGTTGATTCAGTTTAATGTTATGCTTGTGATGCTTGCAGTCAATTGGGTGCATGTCTTTACCAGATTTTTAGGAAAATTACAAAAATGTCAAGCTGCTAGCACTAAAGGGGTCACCAAATCAACAAAATTAATCGCATGGAAACAATAAATGTGTGTGCAACTGGTCACAGGTTAATAGTCCAACCAAAAGAGCTTGTGGATAGAGCCACAATTGGCATTCTAAGGTGATCCTGCTTTCTTGGCTAAAGTAACAGTCAATTTAGGATGTAAATTCAGGTTGGCAAAAGAGTTTATTTCAAAAGAGTTTATTGGGGAATTTGGAACCCACTCCTCTCTCCTCTGCTGGCTGACCAGAGAGAGTGAGATAGATCCAGGCAGAGCTAACAGCTCAGCAGACTCCAATTAGAGGGCAGCGTGAGCGGGTCTCTCACCTGCTAATCTGTCACCTCACTGGGTGCTGTAGATCCTGAGATGAAACGGAAGAAGGGGATGCAGAAGGATAGAAAGGTAGGGAGGAGAGCAGAAGATACACACACAAAAAACATAAGAAGGAAGAGGAGGAGGTTGTGGCAACAGTATCTGAGGACACCGCAGAGTTACTTAATTAGATTTTGAAAAAAAATAAATAAATAAATAAAATGAATAAAAATAAAAATCCACTTTCCACGGGCTGCAGCCTCAAATATCACCATAGTATTGTGCCCTATCTTGACACAATCTCAATTTCAATTTATTGTTACATAAGGTTGTTTATCTCAGGGCTATTGAATTGGATTTTATTATATTGTAGGATGTTGCTGCAATTTGTTCCATTTTATAGTCTGAGTGCCTTTTTTATGAGGCTCTGACATATCACCCTCCTACTCATCTGTGCCTGACCAGATCAGCTGTGTTTCCTTTGCACTTAGCTCACCACAGCTCTGACATATTATTGCCTTATAAATGTGCTTTCATTATAACAAACAGTTTTCTACATGTCCGGAAAACACTGGGATTCATTTGGAGTCATGTTTCTGCAAGCAGTTTCTAAGTTGCTGTGGGATGCTTGCTGCTAATGTGGTCTCAGCTGGATGAGGAGAACAAGGAGTACAATGTGAAGGTTATTAAACCAAAATGATAGTACTACAGTATGTATCACCACTGGGAAAAAAAATCTTCTCTTCATCTATTTTGCACCAGTAGTATGTGTTGAATAATGGAGTCTTAACTTGTGTCAGAGCATTATTTGCTGCTGCCTTTGCACAGCGTTTTTATTCTTACAGTTTCTGGCAGCAGCTTGTGATGTTTCTGGCTGACCATGCAAATTAAGTTTGAGATGTTAAAGCTCTGTGATTTGATTAACCGAAATAAACATCAATGGCAGTTGTTGGTTATCTTTTTTTTTTTGTTTGCAGTGGCTGAAGAGGCAAATAATAGAACTTGGTACTCTTTTGCGCCCAAAACTAAAAGAGATAAAGAGATAAATCTCTCAAAGACTAAATTAATATTAGTTTAGCAATTCTGGCAAAACTGGAGAAGTGATGCAACTTTGGCACCGTGGATAAATATGGATCCTCTTCTCATGCCTTTCATCACTTCGTTCAGTCTTGCTTAAAGATAAAGATATAGATTTAATTCTCTACACAGACACTGACAAATGTGTTTTTTGTTTGTGTTTAACCCTTTTAAAGCTCTTCAGTGGTGAAAGCTAATACTCTGAAGAGTTTTAGAGAAGCAAGACTAATAGATCACCTTTGCTGCACTTCTGAGAAGTTTTGTTTTTTTCAGAGAAAGAAAAATCAGGACACAAGGCATATGTCTGTTAAACTGAAAAGGAAAATTTTATAATTTCACTTTTCCTGGTGTATTTCAACCCCCCCCCCCTTTTTTTTTTTAAATCTTTGCCTCGGAGCTTAATTTTAAATCAGGTCAACAACAAAGCTGAGAATTTTCACAGGTGGCTCCTGAACCCATACAGTTCTACTTTTTTTTTTATTGCTTAAGATCTGTAGTAAGCAAAAAGTGTTATTAGAGTAACTAAATAGGATACATAGGAAAGATCACAACAGCACTGTTATTGTCAAAAATTTCTGGAATGTAAGAAAGGCTGTTATATGTCTATCTAAATTAACTTTCTTGAATAGATTTTTTTTTTTTTGCCAGTGTTTTTCAGACATACAGTGACTTAGCTCTGCCTTAGAGCTCTTAAAAAAAAAGAAAATCTGACCAGCAGCAGAATTCAGACAGAGCTGAAAACTTTCACAGTTGGGTCCCAGAGCCATGCAGAGCTGGCGTAATGAAAATGAACAAAGAGCGATTGCTTCCATCGCATGGCATCTAGTGTGACAACGAAAAAAAAAAAAACTGCTTTGAAAAGATGCAGCAGAAGCAGTGTGGAAAAGCCATGTAAAAAAAAATATATATATATATAATATATAAATACAATTTGCAGTTTACCTTCTTGCTTTTTACATATGATTGTCTACTCTGTATATAAATGAACTGTAAATGAACAACAGGGGGCAGTACGAGATTTTAAAATAATACTGGAGAAACCACATGAAATACTATGAATAAGATTATAAACAAGGATTCTGAGTAATTCTCATCTGAAATAAATTCCTGATGTATGTGGCTATGAGTGGAAAAAACCCACAGATTTCTGCTACTTATCTCAGATTAAATCTGAGACTTTTTAAATGGAAAAATGTTGTTATAAACTCTGGGTGACACCTGGTGTGGTCTTCTGCTGCTGTAGCCCATTTGCTTCAAGGTTTGATATGTTGTGCATTCAGAGATGTTCTTCTGCATTCTTGGTTGTAACAAGTAGTTATTTGAGTTACTGTTGCCTTGCTATCAGCTTAAATCAGTCTATCTTGTCCTCTGACCTCTGACAAGGCATTTTCTCCCAGAAAACTGTCACTCACTGGATATTTTCTCTTTTTCAGACCATTCTCTGTAAACCCTAGAGATGGTTGTATGGGAAAATCCCAGTAGACAAGCAGTTTCTGAAATACTCAGAGCAGCCCGTCTGGTAAAAACATTTGTGCTGCATTCAAACTCACTTAAGTCACCTTTCTTCCCCGTTCTGATGCTCGGTTTGAACTTCACCAGTTTGTCTTGACCATGTCTACATGCCTAAATGCATTGAGTTGCTGCCTTGTGGCCATTTGGCTGATTATAGATATACATTAACAAGCAGTTAACAGATATACCTAATAAAGTGGCCAGTGAAAGCATTTGCACTTATTTTATATATGTCCACAATATGGGGCAGCGTTGGCACTGTTAGCCTCACAGCATAAAGGTCCTGAATTTGAATTCAGTCCTGGGCCCTTCTGTGTGGAGTTTGCATGTTCTCCCTGTGTCTGCATGGGTTCTCTCTGAGTACTCCGGCTTCCTCTGACCGTCCAAAGACATGCATGGGGTTTGATTAATTGGTCATTTTAAATTGGCTGTAGGTGTGAATGGTTGTCTGTCTCTATGTGTTAGCCCTCTAATCGACTGGCGACCTGTCCAGGGTGTACCCTGCCTCTCGCCCACTGAAAGCTGGGATAGGCTCCAGCCACCCATTGACCCTGAATTGGATAAGCGAAACAAAATGGATGGACAGATGTCCACAATATACCGTGGCACACCTCCATACACTTTTTATAAAAGGTTATTGTTGGTGTTGTTATAAAAATCCAAACACAAGTCTCATTTGTTCTGTTTTTGCTCACTGTTACTTTTTTGCTTCGCTAAATTTATACTTTTCACTCTCTCTTTCATCTTCCTTCATCATCACCTTCATCCTTTAATCCTCCTTTTCCTTATACTCGCCTTTGTCCTTTCCTCCCACACACATAGATAATTCATCTGTATGAGAGCTGACTAAGCAGCTGTTTGTGTTATCGTGTTGTCTTTTTTTTAAAAACATTGACAAGAGAAACGGATACGATCAATAGCCCCACTTGGCTCTGGAGGAGTTTCATAGCTGCCATGAGAATTAACAAGCAGATGGATTTCAGAAACTGAATATTAGCTGCTGTAGCTCAGCACAGACCCAGCCTCCCTTAACTCCACTTCATAAAGCCATAGAGATGGCTGTAGGATTATAAAATTTATTTGTGTGTGCAAGATTAACTGGATAAACATATTACTATATCCCTAAATCTTTACACTTACTTTAATCCTCATCATACCGACATATTTAATATACATAGACTTCCAACCATCCCTGGGGACCCCAAAACATTTGTATTTTTAAAAGGCACCAAGCAAAGCAGAAACCAAAAATTATGTGGCATTCTTAAGAACAAATTGACTGACAAACTCATAAAAAACACCTGTGAGACATGGCCTATGGGGTCTGCACAAACCCCAGTTGGTAGGATCAGGGTTAAAGGGGGCAGAATTGGTTAGCTCTAAAGAGGAGGCAGACATGTCTTCCTCCAACTGCAGATGCTTCAAAAAAAGTTACTTTAATAGATAATGAAACACAAACACACGCATTGAGAGGCTGCAAGTAATAACCTGAGCTCTATTTAAATCAAGATAGGAAATATTGAACGCTGTATGACTTCTTGAATCAGCCTCTGTGTCTGTGGGCTACAAGAAAGCAAAAACAAACTAAGTATTTTATCCTGGCTGTCCAAGCACTGTTAAACAAATACTTGTTGACCTGTGTTGTCCACTGCTTCTACAGTATGCGGATGTTATCTAACTGGCCACTCCATGTTGTTTATTGTCTCTTTTATTGTCTTGTAGAGTTTGTTTTATTACCCAAGCAAGTAACTGAAATCTAATTTAAACCCCTAGGGGACTGTTTTACTTCCTAAATATAAATCAGTTTTCACTATCTGCTCTGGAAAGTTTGTGAAAGGATCTGACCTTTTTACGCTGTATGAAGGTGGGCTATCCTGTGTCTGTGAAGCATGTTTCCACCTAACATGTAGCCTTCACTATTTGTGATAAAGAAATTGCCACTGGGATATTAAGCAAACATTTGACCTGTTTAATGATGTTAACATAGTCTTCTCACACCGGCACAGATGGTGTTAGAGAAAAAAACACACCTGTGCATCAGGTGACCTTCACCTTGCTACCTTCCTGCTGTGGTCTTTTATTATTTTTCATACCTTATCAGTTATGTAAAAGATATAGATCTTCCCTCCAAGTAGTGACGATGAAGTAGGATGGTCTTCAGTGAAGAAGATTCACCCTGAAGCATTTTAACACTGTTGTTTATTGGTGGTATTCTGATATTCCAGTGATCCCAATCCACCAAATTCAGAATGTGTGACATTATGTCTCTAATGAAGTTATGACTGATTTTGATAGAATCACATATTTCTGCTTTCTACAGCAGCTTTAAATGTCAAATTTTGGTGTTACTTCTATTAAAATAAAACAATACTGTTTTTTGTCTAGACAGATTATTTTGCACCAACACTCTCACCAACACTAATAAAGGGTGAAACTGATTAGAGCTCAGGCAAGGATAATTTTATCGAAAAGATTTTTATACTATTTTTGAGTGTTCAATGTATTCATAAAATAAATAAAAACAAAAATGATAAGTTTAACTAAGTTTAACTTTAAGTTTAATTGATGTAAAGCAATAACAGATCTGCCTGCAGTTATGAAGGATTTGTATATTTATTCCAAGTAAATATATAGTTAATATTATACTTATTATAGTATAGTGTATGTAGTATGGTATAAAGAAAAAACAAATACAATAAGTAAAATGTATGTTGCAGTAATATAATGTATATCAAAGGATGCTGCTCTGTGTGTTTAGAGGCCATTTGAAAGATGACACTGATGCTGTCTGTCAAGGTCCATATATGAGGCAAATAAAAAGAAACAGAGTAGGCAATTACAACAAGGGGAAGCTTTATGTGCCAGAGAATGTGGAGGAGAAGAGACAGAGGAACAAAGGGACGCAAACTAAAACGAAAATTAGGAGAACAGAGTGAATACAACTAAAAACAAGAAGAACAGAAAGGGAACTGCAGCAACAAAGAAGGTGAATAGACATCAGTGATTAGTACAGGACAGAGAGTGGTAGACCTTGGAGACTGTGTATGCCTGTGCATTTGGCCTTAAACAAAACACCAACACAGCTGCAGCATTAGAAACATTGATCTTGTCCACAAAGATGCACATGCACACGCACTTTTACAATAACTTTTCACCATTGTTGTAAATTGCTGCTTCTTCTTCTTCATTTGACTACTTCCCTTTAGGGGTTGCCACAGCGGATCATCTGCCTCATTATCACCCTATGCCTTGCATCCTTTTCTGTTACACCAACCCTCTGCATGTCCTCCTTCCCTACATCAATTGCCAATGGATATTTTTTAAAGCTAAATTCTCACACTAATAATGTATAATATTTACCATTTTCTTACTAGTATTTGAGCATCTTTACATTTACATTTACATTACAACAAAGTACAGCTGAGGCTTATTAAAATGTGATTAGGTTTCCATTTGGTCATATGCTACAAACGCATAGATGAATTGAAATTTTGACCAGATGATGGCTCTCTAACACATCAAGGAAAAAATTAAGTTTGCATATTATAATAATTTTTGACTGCCAAACGATCCTTAGCATCATCTACCTCAGCACTGACCAGGCCCTTCTTTTTCAAGGAGATTTCATACACAAACTGTTGTTGGAATCCAGATACACAGCATCTTCATCTGCTTGCTTCATATCACTGGCTGCTGGCAGACTTTGAGTGTGTACTTGCCTTAAAACCAAAAGACTACTCTGAGTGTGCAAGTTATCCTTAGCCAAATCGTGATTTTGCTTGGCAGAAGAGAAAGTAAGTTGCCTGACAGAGTGAAGCTGTAGGTTCCAGTGATTCAGCCAGGTGCTGCTCTAGTTGGTGTGGATGCTGCTGCTGGATTAGCTGGCTCAAGTCCAATCTCTCCGCCCCAGCACACTTCTGTTTTCTGGTCTCATTGTCATTGCCCATATTATTGTTCCTACCTCCACCAGAGCGAGTTTAAAAATTCTATTCAATTATTTTTGGTCTAGTTTAACTAGAGCAGCATTGTATTAATCCCAAGAATAGAAAATGGTCTCCAACCTTTGGAGTTCTGACAGAACTGCTTTCTCTTCATCTGCCTGGCTTATCAAACATTAACATTAGCATTAAGACAGTTACTTTGTTGCCACAGATGAGCAGAAAATGATTCACTGAATTGTTTAATAAAGGTTTCTGTGTTTACTGTGTGGATTACCATGGGAAATTAATAGAGGTATACAGTAAACATCTATAGGATAATTTGGAAAGCGTGTCCTCATCAATCCTATAGTAAGTACCAAAATTAATTATTTTCCTTATTAAAATGAGTATTCAGTGACCATAGTTTCCATAGTTTTTATTGACAAAATCAACAATGCCGACTAGTTTCTATGAAAATTTCATCTTAATTTTCAGAGTTTGACTCTGACTTTTGCCCAGCTAGCACAGTCCCTTGAGAAAAGAACAAGCCAATCAATGTACTAGGAGCCTGTCTGCATCCACAGCAGCCTGGCAACAGCAGGTAACTAGCCACATAGTCAGACAGTAGCTGATGGCTACTCAGAGAGTCAGCCAACAGCCAGTTAGCAGCCATCTGGCCAGCCAGCAGCTTGTAACTAACTATTGAACTCCATCAGGCTGTTACCAATCGATCACAAGCCAA
The DNA here is from genome assembly GCA_015108495.1 of Heterochromis multidens. Lineage (NCBI taxonomy): Eukaryota > Metazoa > Chordata > Actinopteri > Cichliformes > Cichlidae > Heterochromis > Heterochromis multidens. The sequence continues at coordinate 3,399 of VUQS01022929.1, read as the reverse complement.
CTGGAAAAAGCCATAAGATAAGGTTCACAAAGACAACCTTACAGAATCAGAGGTGAGGACAATTGAAGCATTACAGTAGCTAAGTGGTTTGAGTCACCATATGTTGTTCATAACTGATCATGATCTTCATCTGGTTCATTTTTTGAACCTCTTTATGGTCTCATCATAATGCCCGAGGCTGAGAAAACAAGAGGTAACACAAAACAGTAAGTAACTTTTACTTGAACAAATCTGGATATGTGCATGTGTGTTATGTAATATATTTGGTGTTGTTATTATAGATACAATTTCAAGGAGGCAAAAATATGTTAGATAAGTTTTGTAAAGAAAAAAAATAAGCCATATATTCCAGGGAAGAAAAAAAAATCAGATAAGGATGAAAAAGCACATAACAGTGCAATGCAAAAATATTAGTTGGTCATATTACACTACAGTATATCTGCAGACTGACTTGGCAGATGATCTGATGCTTTGGCTTCTTCCAGTGACCAAAAAGAAGCAATAAATAAGCTCAGAAGAAATCATACAAAACAAAAAAACTGTCTAAGGATGGCCAGTAAATTAACCCTTCATTTGAATAGTTTGTTACACTTATCTGACTTTGAAACATTTTATTATTATTACATTACATTATTATTATTTTATAACATTTTATACTTGTATTGTATGTATCCATCTTTTGTATGCAGTCTATGTCCACAAAACACCCAGTGTTGTGATTATAGCTGGATATACTTTTTGCTGGTACCCTGAATTTTTTTCTTTGTTTTTTATCATTATTATTATTATTATTATTATTTTATGGATGGACATGAAAAATGGCAAACCCAGTCATGATGTCCGGAATATGAACCATAATAACTTTAGTCCATTACTTCTTCAGTAGCCCAGTTTTGAAGGTACTAGGTGAAAAGCAGTGCAGCTTTAGAGAACCACTAGCTGTAAATTCTTGTACTTTCTATTCACTTCATTACGGATGCATATTTAGATGGTTTCGCATTGCAACATCACCTTTGTTTGTGGTAAATTGCTGTGAAAAAGGCCAAGGAAATATTAACATTTAGATGCATGTGTAAAAAACTCATTTTTGTTAATCGGTAAAAGTGGTTAAAAAAAAGAAAAAAGGAGAAAAAAAAACAAGCATGACCTTTAGTCTGTTGAGAAGTGTCTCAGACAGACCCAGACTTCACATTGTAAATTTGTGAACTGTATACAACACAGCCAGCTAACATTCTGTTTATTCCAGATAGTTGAAAAACAATATTGGCAGCCTTCTTTTTTTATGTTGATGGCACTCTGTTCCAGGGAAAATGTCCACAGATAACAGGCATGCTCCAGTCTTGTTGGTAGTAGTGATACATGGCACATAGCACACTAATACTAAGTAATATTGCCTGTCACAGAACCTACTGTAGCTCTCTAAATCTCTATGTACTGCATCCAAGTGTCTGATTTTTCTCTTTGACAATAAAATCCAATCATAGACCAGCCATCTGCTGACAACCCTAATAAAATAAGCACTCAAGTTTACATTTAATTTAATCTTGGCAGTAAGATTGAACATTTCAACAGTAATAAAAAAAAGAGCTTAATAAAACTGATTAACATCAATAAAAATGATATTTTTCCCATACAGAAACTGTTAATGTGAATCCTTCTGCTACAACACATGTAAACACACTTTAGACCCTTTGGTTTGGTGTTCAGCAGTATTCGTTTAGATTTTTGTTTAAAACACAGCTGAAGAATCACTTACAGTATATAAAAGCATCCCATACTCTGTCACCTGATGCCCTGGTTCCACTTTTATAGACCTCTGGAGAGCTTGTTACTATATTTCTCAGTCTATGGGAAAATGGGTTTAATCTAATAAAACTGTTCTCCCGAGGAAGCATGACTGCAAACCACTTACTTCACATGCTACACATGGCTTTATAGAGCAAGAAAAACACAAGGGAAACACAGGTATCATTTGCTGAAACAACTGTTGCAAAAGTTAACACAATTTAATAATATGGTGAGTGAGCTGTTAAGAAGCCAAATTTTTCACTTTTGAACATTTTGTAAGTTCATTTATTCAAGTGCAACTGTGTCAAACTTATGAATATATCATAATATATATTTATTCTTGAATAAATATTCATATGTGTGTGTGTGTATATTTATATATATATATATATATATATATATATATATATATATATATATATATATATATATATATATATGAGCAGAAAGTGTTTGAAAATATCAGAAAATTATTGTAAAGTTAGCCGCGTTACTTAGCCAACATTATTTTGCAGCTGTAATTTTAACCTACATAATAGATACCTTGCCATTCGTATCCCTATGTATTTGAATGGAGCTCACGGTGAGGCCCGCGTAAAGTGTGCTTAAGCTAATGACACAGGCCTTTCCAACTATGCTGTAATAGGAAAGTTTGACTCACCTCGTAAGTCCAACTCTCTGTCTCTCACGGGGTTGGTATATTGAGCAGCCTGCTCAATAAGCTCCGCAGACAACTTCACCATATCGACAACAAAAACACACCAAAACGTCTTCTAAATTCACAGCAAAGCGTCCCACAGTGTACAACGTTATAACAAGCAACCCGGAACAAAAGGTTTTGCTTTTATATCACGTGGCGACAACATTGGCTTTAATTTCTTATAGCGCCCCGTGCGGAGGGAGGACAGTGCGGCGGTAGTGCATGCACATCTAAAGGGCATGTGTTCTTTCTGATGCCTCCGTCCGGCACTCACTGATGTATTATGTATTATTACGAAAACTCTCCGAAGTAATAATAATAATAATAATGATAATAATAATAAGCTTAAAACAGCAGGTTTAAAGATCAGAAACTGAAGGGCTCATCATCATTGCAGCTCAAGAAATAAACAATTAAATGACAGAAAAGTTCCTGTTTTTTCACAACTATAGAAATTTCTGGGGTTTTTTTTATAATATGTCCACATTAAAATAAATAAATAAAATAGGACATATTCTGTGAATGAACAATTCAATTCAATTCAATTTTATTTATATAGCGCCAAATCACAACAAAAGTCGCCTCAAGGCGCTTTATATTGTAAGGTAAAGAACCTACAATAATATAGATAAAAACCCAACAATCAGACAACCCCCTATGAGCAAGCACTTGGCAACAGTGGGAAGGAAAAACTCCCTTTTAACAGGAAGAAACCTCCAGCAGGACCAGGCTCAGGGAGGGGCAGCCATCCGCCGCGACCGGTTGGTGATGAGGGGAGAAAGACATGCTGTGGAAGAGAGCCAGAGATTAATAATAGCTCATTAAATGCAGAATGGTGTAAAAACACAGGCTGAGTGAACAGAGGTGAGAGAAGGAGAAACACTCAGTGTATCATGGGAAACCCCCAGATG
>VUQS01022925.1:4148-17747 GCA_015108495.1 Heterochromis multidens | reverse complement strand
AGAAAAGGATGTGTTGTCCTGGTTGTTGGCGGTTGGTGTGTGGCCATGTTGTGTGCCAGCGGAGTTCATTCATATCATAACAATACTTGTGTACATTCCACCCAAGGCAACAGCTGAAGCTCCATGTTCTCCATGAAACTGTTGCTAGGATACAGACTAAACATCCAGAGGCACTCTTCATAATATCAGGAGACTTCAATCATGTTTCCCTCTCCTCCCACCTGACCGGATTCACACAATTTGTTGACTACTAGAGAAAATAATATGGCAAGGTCAAAGAAGCTTACAGAGCTACTGCCTTACCACCACCTGGCAGATCAGACCACAACTGGAAGACTCCTCTCTACAGAAAATCATTCACACCCACAGCCATCAGGCTTTACAATTCTTATACAAATAGCAGATCAGCTGTGTCAGACATATGAATTTCCCTTTGGGATCAATAAAGTTCTTCTTCTTCTTCTTCTTCTTCTTATCTTGCTTACATGTTAAAAAAATGTTTGTCTAAGGATCTAAATCACACAGGCCTAGAGACCAGTTGGCAACTGCCTGGCAACCACCCGTTGAGAAGGAAAAATTAGTATTCCCTAATTGGTTGGGAGTGGTTTGCTTAAGGATGCTGGTAGTCACTGTGAAATAAATTGCTAAGCACCAGTCATCGTGGTCTAAAGACTGATCCATGATTCTATGGTGACCACCAATTGTTGGGGAAAATGTGTATTCCTCGATCTGTTGGTGAGTGGTTGTGGGAGGTGGTTTGCTGCCGCTAGGAAAAATTGGTCACAAAGAGGTATACGCAAACACTCACCAACTACTTGCTAAGGAGTAGTGAAACTGTGAAGAGTGCAATGCAAACTGGAAACAGAGACTGTTTAACTTCAACATAAAAGTTGTGCCTTTTGAAACATGCTTGTTTCAGCGATAAGACACAAATTTTAACTTTGAAGGCAAATGGTCCCCATTTCCGGTTTAAGTTTCTCTCTCACTTGGTGGTTAATTAGTGAGTGTTTGCAGCTAAGTCAGCGTATTCCATGCAAACTACGGATGACTGTGACAATCTGCTAGTAACACCATCTTTGCGACTGATTTCACCCAGTGACAGCCACCAATCTCCAGCACTCTCCAACCAGTCAGTGAATGCAAATTTTCTCCAGCAACAGGAGGTTGCCAGGCTGTTGCCGACTGGTCTCTAGGCCTGTGTGACTGAAGTCTACCATACTGACATGACAGATGCGTGCCAATAATTGGGTTTACAATGCAAATAACAATTTTTTTAGAAACCAGAGGAGAAAAAAAATTCTCAAAGTTGCTTTATATTGGCTCAGTGCAGTCCTGAAGAGGATGCAGTAAACGGCAGTGAACTACTACACAAATTAGTTTTATCACTCTGACCAAGGCAACTGAGCAAAATTTGCTACTACTTAAATGCTACTGCCCTCAAGGTGATATGAGCACAGATAACACAAGGCATCCTGCTCTTGTATGCAGTTCATTTTTCCATGCTGGGACTGGAGGAGTATGTATACAGCCAGCAACTCTGAAAAAGTCAGCCACACTCTTTAATCCTGTCATTGTCTCTCTTTGGGCTCTGGGAAACTTGAAGCATTTGTCTCTCCTCCCAGCTGTGGCTGTGAGCACACTTGACACAGCTCTGCTCTCACAGAATCGAGAAACAGCCCACGGCTGTTTGAAATGCGCAAGTCCCCAGAACTTGTCTAGTTGTGAATGATCTGAACAAGTGGAATGCAGCATGTAATATGTGGGGACTGGGTTCAATGTCACATTTAATACAATCCAACAGTTATATGATCAAATGGGCGTTTCAATGCTCAAGAGCAATTGGGCACAGAAAATTTCCATGCCACTGAGACACGCTTGAAATGATGACTGCATGTTGTAATCTACATGCAATATTGTTTCTCTTTTTTGTGTGTGTGTGCTCTCTTAGTCACACAGGCCAGACATCCTTTGAATTTCCTGGCATTGCATGTGTCTAGGTGCCAGTGAATTCAGAGATTTGTTGATTTAGGTTTCTGACTGGCAGCACTACTTTTTGACACCCGGACTGTAGGCTCTACCAAACTGAAAATTTTTGCTACTGGGCACAAGCATTCTAGAAAAAATTGATAAACAAATGACAAAAACAAAACATGGATAGACATCTCAAAATGTGCAAAAAAAAAAAAACCCAAAAAACCTTTAAGGTGTGTGTGGGCAAGCTTTGCAATAGTTCCATGTGTATAGTAAAGACCCTGCCATGATTAGCTAATCAGAGAACCACAACTGGTCTATTATACCTTGCAGCACTCTTGAAATTTCTTCAGTTTATGCTGTACTTTTCCTCGGTACACTTAGTTCTGCTTTCAGCAATAATTCGCACACCCTTCATAAGTGGATCATAAGTACGTGAGCACATACAGCCCGTTCTCATTCCCAGGGCGTCAATTTCTGCTGTCACATATGCTCACAAGGTGTCATTTGCCATTACTGCTCTTTGAAAAATATCACCATCAGTGGCCTGGAGAAACCTTACGTAGGCACTGAGAATATGCAAACTCCACGCAAAAAGGCCCTAATCAACTCGAACTAGGAATCCGTCTTGTTGTGAAGCGACAATGCTAACCACTACATAACCATGCCAGCCAAAGAGGCTAAAAGAAGATATTTTTTGGTGCTGAATATCGCTATGGCTGGTGCATTGTGACACTGATGCCCATTAGACCTTGTGAGCATCAATGCATTGTCACTGGCATCTGAGAGAACGGCAGTATTTGATGCCCTTTAGAGATCATTTTATGTGTCTTTTTACAAGTTTTTGGACAGCAACAGAAACTTCAAGTCCCCGTGACAAAGTTAACATTACATATGAAAAATAATTTTGTTTATAGATGAGCACATCATTTTTAATTTGCCGTTGGAGAGATTACAAAAGGTTAATGCAAGGGTTAAAACAAAAAGAAAAATGAGAAGGATGTATCCCCTATTCTGAAGTGAAATACTTGAGGTTGTACAGGATCAGCTCCACACTGACCAAAGAGAACGTTCTCTCCCTTCTACAGTTGCATGCCGTAAGCCTAAACATGCATCAAAGCCATCCCAGGCCTATTTGAAGTCTTGAGGAAGAGCTGACTTGCAAGTATTTCCTTGTACAGTCAGCAGACTTCAACCCGACTGAGCATGTTTTTGAAAAGAAAAAAAAATAAAAGGGTAAAATGTACTTTTATTGGGGGGGATATTTTTAATACTTTGGTGCCTAACTTCAGCCAAAGATTAAAAACTTGAAAAGTGACATGTCAACCTTTTGCAATTCTTCATTCTCCTAGAATACAAGAGCTTCTAATCAACACGGCCTTTCTTCTGTATTCTGTCAGCCTGTTTTATTCTGCTCACATAATCTTGCTTTCATTAGGAAGCAGAAAAGTAACGTGTTCCTGAGATACACTTTAGTATTTTATTAGTGTCTTACATAGAACTAATTAGCGTGTGTGTGTCTGTGCATTGCTCCTTTATAGTTTAGGAATAGTGTGCTAATCAAGCTTGCTAGCATTTTCCGGCTCAAAAAAACATGAAGGCAGCTAAAATATTCATGTTTAGGATTCAAAGTACTAAAAAAAAAAACAATATGATGCCACAGTAGTGTGTCTTTCACATGCAATCTATAGTAGAAACTGGAAATTTAACGGCATGAAGCTAGTCTTCAAACTCTTCAAGCTAGTCTTCACTGACTTCAGGTGAAACTGAATAATATATATACATACACACACACTGTTTTAACTGCTGTAAATTTGAGGTATTTGTACCTCAAAACTTTCTATTACTGGTCCAGTATCATGAGGACAAACAAGAAAAGTCCATGCCAAGATAGAGCTGGCCTCTACTAAGTGCAAAGCACAAGCTGCAAGTCAGTTATATTACATTGACTACTGTACCTTTTACAATACATTTATTATTTGTGCTATATAAATATATTTTGAATGAAACTCGATATTATGAACATATTGTACTCTTGGACTATGATGTTCACAGACGACAGTATGATCTGTAGTGAGATTAGAGAGAAGGTAGAAGAGAGCCTGAAGAGGTGGAGGTATGCTCTGGAAAAAAGAGTAACAAAAGTCAACAGAAATAAGATGTGTGTATGAAAGAAAGACCGGTGGCATGATGTCTGTGTCACTGTGCCCACAGTGAAAAAAAGAGGTGAAGAAGTAAGTGCAGGCAGGGTGGAGCATGTAAAGAAGAGTGTCGGGTGATTTGTGACAGAAGGATAGCAGCAGGAGTGAAAGGGGAGTTTTACAAGATGGTAGTGAGACCTGCTATAATGTCCGGTTTGGAGATTTTCAAAAATTAGTATATCAGAGGAACAGCTCAGGTTGAGCGTTCTGGAGACAAAGTTAGAGAGTCAAGGTTGAGATGGTCTGAACATGTGCAGAGGAGGGATAGTGGATATATTGGACAAAGGATGTTGGAAATGAAGCTGCCAGGAAGGAGGAAAAGAGGAAGACCGCAGAGAAGATTCATGGATGTAGTGAAGGAGGACATGCAGAGGGTTGGTGTGACAGAAGAGGATGCTAGGGATAGGGTGAGATGGAAGCAGATGATGGTGGTGGTGACCCCTAAAATGAGCAGCCAAAAGAGGAAAAAGAAGAAGTACTCTCTGTAATATGAAAATGCTTCACATTTATTGAAAAAAAATTACAGATGCTTGTGATTCTTGTGATTGGTTCATGCCTCACATTACCCCAACTATGCAAGTCACCCCGTAGGCTGACTTGAGGGTCTGCTGCCTGAGTATTTCTTTATGCGACTATTAAGGGGTTAATGCTGCACCAGACAGTGATATAATTTACAAAAACAGAGCACTGACAAACCCCCATTTTGGTGTGTAACGAATACTTTTACTTTAAACCCTCTTCGCTAACATGAATACTTACTTTTTACTTAAGTCAAGTTTGGAATTCATGACTTACTTTTAAAGGACTATTTTTAAATTGTGGTATTGCGATTCACTTGAATAAAAGATCTAAGCACTTCCTCCAACACTGGGTGTGTGTAGTTTTGCTTCAAAACAAAATGCCATAGCTGATTCTAAATGAAATAATTCATAGACCGTGCTTGCTGAATAATAGATTGCTGCCTGCTTTATCATTGTCATTTTCCTTCTCCTCCGTTTTAATGTACATGTGCATGTGTATGAGGAAAATGCTGTTCTCTGATGAAGTTAGGAGCAACAGTGCAGGGATTTATAGTGAAAATTAAGAAAATTTCACAGCATTATATTAGTTCCATGATATTTATCAGAGGAGTCTTGAAATAATTGCTCGTGATGATCTTTCCACTGCTGCAAATGTTTGGTTTTTGTTTTATTCTTTTCAGGATGGATGATGCTAGTTGTGCATATGAGCAGAAGAAGTTTTTGCAGCCTCGAGTGCTGACCTTTACTTTAATGCTTAATCACTGTGTTAATCCCAGTTTGACTTATTTATTTATTTATTTTTTAAAGCCAGCAGAATTCAAGTGAAAAATAGAATGCAAAACTCTGTCCCAGTGGCCTCAGCATTTCGGTCTGGGTGACAGCAATGCATTGTGATAAGTTAATTAATATTGCAGTGTCTTGATAATGTGTCTGATAATGTGTCAGATTAGAGGGCACTCATTTCCCCCTCCTTTTCTGTACTGCTTACATTCTGGCTGGACTCTGAATTTAAGTAGTTAATGTGAATTTCTGTTAACTGTGAATTTATGTGTATACAGACGGCAACAGATTAGCAACAGATTTGTGATGTTCACTGATTTATTACAGTTAATCGCCATATTATCACAAACTGAATGCAAGTGATTGCCAACTTAACCCCATTCAATCACAAACTGATAGCAGACTGATTCCTTCTTATTGTTGTGCTATCGCGGTCGCTTTGAAGACAGCAACTGACTGCGAGTGGTCACAGACCTGTTCCCCTTCTTCAAAGCAACCATTTCAAAGGCAATGAGACCGCAAGTTCATTGCACACGGTGGCAGTACAGTAATTTTGGCTGTGCCACAGTCTCCAACCACTGTTTTCCTAGTGTGACTAGTATAACTGTGTAGCACTTTTCCAAAGGCATGTGAGGCATTTGAGTAGCATGTTTATGATCACAATCACAATCGGAACCAGCACTCAAACAACACCTTTTTGTGAATGTTCAGTCTTTTGTTTACAGCATAAAAGTAATTTCACAGCCCTCTGACAGCTATGTAAGAAAGAAAGGGACAGTGTTTTGATGTATAGAGTTTCAGGTTTTGTATGATCTACAATGCCACATGAAAACACAGGGCAGCCAATTACAGCACTGATTCTCAGCTGCCTTGACTCTAATTGTCTAGCTACTCCTGAGCCCTCATTAAAAATATTTGGTGATATGCATTGTTAGTTGAAATGTTAAGAATTTACTCCCTGTTGTATCTGTTTTAAAGCCAAAAAAGCTGGCAGCATTAACACTGACTGCCATATTTAAGGAGCTTACAATTTGGCCAGTACTCATTGTCTTGTTTTTCAGCAGGCTCAGCTAAAGTACCACCACTCTGATATGTGCCTTGATGATAAAATATTAAACCTGACGGGATGAGAAATACTCTTGCAATCAGTGGCAGAATTTACTATGAGAACTGCTTATTAGAATACTTTTTTTTTTCATTCTCACTTTCAATTCAGTTACTTCAAGATTTGAATTTGTGTGCCAAGAAAGGCTCTCACGGTAATGTGATTTTTCCTCAATTACATGTCCTCAGACTAGAGTGCACAGTTATCACAGTTGTTGAGTTTTTATGGGTTTTGTGGGGCCTCTTTTTAATCAATCCAATAATTTTAACCCTCTGAGTTCTCAGGGGGTTCATATTATTGAGCCTATAATCATAGCTGATGGCCTTAATTTTAACCCTGCCCTAACAAGCAAAACAGACTGTTTTGGAAAAAAAAAGGTTTTGCTCCATCTCAGGCATAATGATCGTTTTCTTTGTTCCCTGATTGTCAAGACTTGGGAGAGCAATTTAATAAAAACAAAAATTACATATTCTGATTGCTGAGAGTTATAATAGGGTCCGGGGTGGAAATGTCACCAATGATAACTTAGACCCTAGAGGGTTAAAAAGGATTTCTACCCTGCTCCGTGTCCTGTAATCTGTGTGTATGTGTTGTAGCTTGTATGATTCAAAGAAGAGGCAGTTATCTTTTTTCTTTTCTAAGGGGATAAAGTATACTGTGGGTAATTGAAATGTGCTGTGAGACGGTTACTCGAGCATCCAGATGCCCACTAGTGCTCTACTGTCAGCTACAAAGCAGTGTGCGACGTGCAAATGTCACTTTATATTTAGACCCATCGTTTGCAATTCATATTAATTTCGGTATAAAAGTAATTTAGCAAATAGTATCTGTTGCAGAATACACACAATAAAAACTAGCATAAAGTAGGGGCTTGAGTTTAAAGTACAAGAAAAACCTTGGTAAACACTTGTACAGCTACATACAAGTGTAACCCCTAACCCTCTATTTTAGAAAAAAGGCAAAACAGACTTTTTTTGGGGAAAAAATATAAATAGCTTTTGATTTGTGTCAGTCATAGAATGATTATGTTGTTTCCCGATTGCCAAGACTTGGGAGAACAATTTAATAAAACAAATTGCAAATTCTGATTGCCTTGGGTTAGGATTAGAGTTAGGGTTACGGTTGGGGTCGTCACTGATGACGACATAGGGTTAAGTGACACATGCAAGAACATGAAAGAACACACATTGTATAAGCAAATCGAGACTGGGGCTTCAGTTTAATTTGTCACCATAAAGCTGATTAATGAACAGTGCTGCTAACAAGCTCCAGTGTTTCCTTTAAGGCTTTAGCCATGACCCTAGGCTTCTTTTTTAACCTTAGTCCATTATGTGCTGGTAAGCTTGTAAAGTGGCAGGTGCTGTAGCAGTTTAATTAATTCATGTACCAGTATGTGCAGGTTCTCTTAAAAAATCTAACTTTAACATTTAAAATGGGTTGTGACTAAATTACTTAGTTGTTTTTATCTCAGACTAACGTTTGCACGTGTGCCTATTTAATGTGTTTTTCATTGTAATGCCTGCTTTGATGAAGCGGTTCCCCAACTCCAAGATAAGCTTCTCGTATGGGAGACAATAAGTAACCTTAACCTTAATTAAGCATTCTGCTTTGTGCTTCTGGAACCATCTTTATTGCATGCTCACTTGTAGTTAGAGCAGCCTTGGTCCTAATTCATCTCCATTAATAGACAAATGCTATAACTACAGACAGATAAATATGTACACAATATATGTTGTGAGATTACTTTGCACTTCCCAGCTTCATACAAATCAGCAACTTCTGATTGTAAACTTTTGTTTTTTTTGCAAACCATGGTTCACATGAGCAAATGCTTCTGTGAATAGCAAAATGTTTGTATTTTTAAGTTCAATTAGCATTTAATAGCACATCAGTCTTGTTTTGTTGGCTGGACTCCAGATTTGCTGACTCCAGCCTTAGCCTTTGCTAATGCCATTAACCTATGGGTTCACTATATCCAACCTACGCTGTGAGTGTTAGTATTATTCATCTTCAGACCAAAAACATCAATCAATGACTTTAAGTTAAAAATATGTGTTTGTTCATAATTATAGTTCATCTTAGTTTCCAAACTCTAATGTGGTTATATTACTTGAAAAATCAAGGCATAAATTCAATAAAAATATAAGAATCTGAGGTGTTTTGTAAAAGCTCATTAAACTTCTTGTCGCTTGGGAGAAAATTGTATTCTCAGACTGGTTGGTGAATGGTTGCGGGAGGTTGCTGACCACAAAGACAGTGCTGCACCAAAGCTGCGATCACCTGTAGTTTGCATTAAAGATGCCAACTTGTCTGCAAATGCTCACTAACTAACCACCAAACAGTAGTGAAAATTGATAAAGTGTGACACAAGCCATAAATGGAGAATGTTCACCTTCGAAGTAAAAATTATGCTTTAAGACTGAAGCCATAAACAGTGAAAGCCACAACATTTACTTTGGAGGTGAATGGTCTCTGTTTATGCTCTTCGCAGTTTCACAACCACCAAAGTAATTGGCAGGTGTTTGTAGAAAAGTCGTTGTGTTCCATCCAACCACTCGCAATACACGTCACTGGGAATACAAATTTTTCCTAAGCAACCAATGGTTGCCAGTGGGTCACTAGCCAGTCTTTAGACCTATGTGACTGGAGCTTAGCAATCAGTTTCACAGCAGTTGCCAAAAACCTTCAGCAACCACCCACAACCGACTGGGGAATACTCACTTTTCCCTATAGCGATTGGTGCTTGCCAGGCAGTTGCTAACTGGTCTCTAGGCCCATGTGACTGAGGCCTTGTTAGAGGCCCACAAATAAATAATTGAAATCTTGACAACAAAGGACTGTTTAAGAAAGGGAATCATATCAAAGTTTTATAATTTGCCTATATTCTATTCATTAAAGAGTTTACATTATAAGCTACATGCATAGAAGATCAGGAAACTGAAATCTCAGCAGACGATTTGAAATCAGCTTGTGCAGCAGCTCATACTAAGATTAGCACTGTAATTGGTTAATAAGAACTGCCGAATTAAATATTTACATAAAAAAACAGACATACTGACTACATGTAAAAAGGGAAAAGGAATGCTGTTTTCACTGTGTTTCTAAGTGTTGAAAGAGTAACACATTTTGGGAAGAACTCTATATGATATGACAATGTTAGGCTAAAAGAAATCCCACTTGACCCAAAGCTATTCATGCTTGGTAAGTTTCCAGAAGAACACAATTATAATAATAGGAGTAAAGGAGGTGTTTTGTTTTCATCCAATTTTGCTTCAACAATGCAAGTCTCTCTTGGGTGGTATCAAATAATGACAAATATCTGAAAGAAGCATATGCTGTCTCCTATAATTTTATTTTCTGTATTATGTTCAGTCAAGAACACTGAAAGAAAAATCTTTTCCAACTGCAGTGATTTATATATGCCAGCTGTCTGAGCACATCTCCCTATCCTAATGTGTGCATACATGGAAAGCCCAATGCCGAAGCACCCCAACCCCCCCCCCCAGTTTAAAAGCATTTTGAAAACTAGCATCCATGATGGTACAGCAGTGTTTTGTGCAAAGCATGCTTAGCCATATATTATGTACAGGCTTTGAAGCAACAAAAGTTGCCATCCAGACAATGCCAGGGAAAGTGTTGTTCCAGCAAGACAATGCCAAACCACATGATCCACATATTATAAAAGCATGACTGTAATAAAAATCCTATAACTACAGCAGCTCCCAAACACTTAAAGAGTTTGTTTTTTTTTAAAGAAAGGACAATGCACATTATTCCTTGGCACATTGTTTTGCATTTGCATTCTTAGTTGTAACATTTAGACAGTTGTCAGTACAATATTAATTTCAAATTAAGGATTTAAATCAGGAAGGTCAAACTCATTTTACAGTCATGGTGAAAAGAAACTACACCCTCTGTCAGTTTTAAGGTTTTATATATCAGGACATAATAAAAAAATCATCTGTTCCTTAGCAGGTCTTAAAATTAGGTAAATACAACCTCAGATGAACAACAGAACATATTACACCATTTCAGTATTTATTTACCTAAAACTGAGCCAAAATGTGTGTGAAATACCAAGTACACCCCTACTGTTTCTATAGGTAGTAGCCAGGTGATGATAATCAAATCCACTTGATTAATTGATCAGTTGATTGATTAATTCACCAGGAAGTGTGACCATCTCTATAAAAGCACTGGTTTTGGCAGTTTGTTGGTCTGGAGCTTTCAGGTATGCCAAGGAGGAAAGACATCAGCAGTGATGTTAGAGAAGCAATTGTTGCTGCCCATCAATCTGGGAAGGGTCATAAGGCCATTTCCAAACAATTTGAAGACCATCATTCTACAATGAGAAAGAACATTCACAAGTGGAAAAGATTCAAACTGTTGCCAATCTTCCCAGGAGTAGACGTCCATGCACACTTATCCCAAGGTCAGACCATGCAATGCTCAGAGAAACTGCAAAAAACCCAAGACCTACTTCTCTACTCGAGCTTGACTCTACAGGGCTCACTTAGCATGCTAATTGTTAACGTTCATGACAGTACAATTAGAAGAAGGCTGAAAAAGTATTGCTTGTTTGGAAGGGTTGCCAGGAGTGGTCTCCTCTCTCTAAAAAGAACATGGCAGCACAGTTTAGGTTTCTAAAGTTGCATCTGAGCAAACCACAAGACTTCTGGAACAAAGTCCTTTGGACAGAAAAGACCAAAGTGGAGATGTTTGGCCAGAATGCCATGACAGAATCTTAAGAGAGCTGTGCATAAACAAATGGCTGCAAATCGCAGTGAACTGAAGAAACGTAGAGAAGAGTGGACCAAAATTCCTCCACAGTGATGTGAGACGCTGATTAAGTTGTACAGAAAACGATTACTGCAAATTCAAGTTGTTGCTGCTAAGGGTGGCTCTACAAGCTTAATTTTTAATTTAATATGTCATGTATTATTGTTCATCTCAGGTTGTATTTACCTAATTTTAAGACCTGGTAAGTACTAGATAATTTTTTATTATGTCCTGATATGAATTATCCTTTCTTTTTATCATTTTTACCATTTACCACATACAGCCAAATTTAATCTCAAGAGGGTTTCAAATTGTTTCCATTTCTTTTTGTGTAATAAAGTTTAATTACACATTTAATCACTGGCATGTCTTAAGAAAAAAGAAGGGTAACAATATGTCTCTGCTTTTTCTCTTTATATAAAAAATTCTACTGTAGTAAATCATAGAAACCTGTCAGCACGCCACACTGAGCTTAACTAATCCAGTGAGGCAGATTGGACCCTTTGGGGAACCAGTTCTTGCTCACAGGCCACAAGTTTGACACCCCTGCAAACATATACCCAGCCATTCCTGTTTTTATGTACATTCCAAACAATATCTCAATCTTTTTGCAAAATCTGTTCCACTATAATGTTACAAAAAAGTATCCCATTGTTATCTCTGCCATGAAACATACATGTACAAATGCATAGGTATACCTACTTACTTATCCAATTGTTATTCATACCACAATAAATGCATTCAAGTGAACTAATGCAGCTCTTGCTCATTATGTAGTGACATGATCCCGAGCAAACAAAGGATCTGCAGATTTAAACACATTCAAACAGAGTCACAATGAAAAGTTGTAAATGTGCTGCGAGGCTGTGTGAGTGAGATAGTGTCATGCAGACATTCTCAGTCCATCTGTGGTAACTAATTATGTCAGCATGAGCAGCTAATTAGAAAGGGAAAAATGTGGAAATGCCAGATGTTGAATGCCCAGATCAATCAGCCTGGAATATAAAAGTTGCTGCTGCAAGTTAGTTTCAGTACTGGGTTGGTTTATTCTCTCTAGCACCCATGAGCTCATGTGGATGTGAGAGTGAGAGCTGCCTTTAGAAAATGTTTGTGCTTTAATAGAATAAAAAAAATCGAGAGAGCTTTCTACATTTCTCTTCTTTTTTCCCCTTTGGATCAATTGTGCTGAAAAGAGCGACAAGTAAGATTGCTTTTTTTCTTTTTTTTCTTTTCTTTTTTTCACTTGCTACCATTATCCGAATGGAATGAGCACTGAAAGTTTCTCCCATTAATCATTACAGCAACCAAGTCGCTCTCACTTTTTTCCTGTACACGAGTCATGTGACCTGTACATACACACACATCTAAAGGTGCAACGCAAATATGGGAAAGGCTACCTGAAAATAATATGAGATCATATTGCACTCAGACACCCAGACAGGCTCAGGGACAAATAAATACACACATACTGTATAAAAGCTTCAAACACTGGCATTGAATTCCTGGCCTGATCTCAGCAGGGTTAGCACAGTTGAAAAGCTAATCCAGAGGTGTGTAGGTGGTACAGAGAAAAATAAAGGAAAGGGCTGGCACACAGCAACACAAGCCAGTCATTAAGTAGAGATACAAAAACAAAGTGGAGCAATTTGTTGGAGATGTGAAGCTGTCCAAATTCTAGACATTCAATTAAAATGGTCACTAAAGCTGTTATTGCGGCAATATCTCAGCTAAGTGCATTTAAGAATTTTTAGCTTTCATTGTATGAAGGCTTAATGAGGTCTGCAAATGACAGTATACAGACTCACATGACAAAATGAGTATGAATACCATGCAAACTTCAAAGTCATTTTGTTACCACAGCACATTCTTTTGTTTTTCATTTTATTCCATGTAGCAATGTGCACACAGCAACACTCAAAGCCTGAGCATATATAGAGAGAGAAATAGATATGGGATTAGTAAATACCTAGTATATGTATGAATATGTATGTGTGTCTATATATTACATAGAAATGGGGGGCGGCTCAAAACTTTTGCACAATACTCTTTGTATTTTAAGTGGTCTTGAGCAATAGTCATACAGGCTTTCTGAAGATCTTTCAATGTTTCTCTTTCCAGTTCTTGTACCTGAACATTTTCAGGAAGGTTTGTGTGTGTGCCTGTGCGTGTGTGTGTGTGTGTGTGTTTGTGTAGGTGTAGGTGTGTGTGTGTGTGCGCCAGTAGTCATTTAAAAATTAGTCTC
>VUQS01022923.1:7436-29182 GCA_015108495.1 Heterochromis multidens | reverse complement strand
TAGACAAAAATAAAAAAAAAAAAAAAAAAAAAAAAAAAAAAGCATAGATTCACTTCAGGAAGAGTCAAAGCCAGTATATCAAACAAACAAAACAACCCTAACTTTTAACTAACTTAGTCAAAAGAAAAGTTACAATCCTACACCTCAAATCCAAAACAAACCAAGGAAAAACAGGCTTCCTCTGCCCATGTAACACAAAACAGTGAAACAAAGAATAAATCAAGTATAACAAGCACAGACAAGCTAACAAGGAACATAAGAATTTTAACCTAACAAACATAAAGACTAGCAGCATGCTCTCAAAACAAATGGTGCTCTAACAAACCAAAACAGCCAAAGTTCCTGAAGTGCAACTTCAGCCAACTTAAACAGGCTGTGGAGGGCATCCATTGGCTGCAGGACTCAGACCTCAGCAAGTGACCTCAAGAGCCAGTAAGAGAGAAGGGAGGAACCCAAAAACCAGAACCTGGAAGCAGCATGGTAAACATTAACTCTTAATATACTCTTTACATTCTTTTAACCCTTGCATACCACTCATATTCTATACCTTCATAGTATGGTCCAGGTCAATTTTCAGTCAGGCCACGAATTCCCTCATAATAAGTGTCTACAACAGGTTTTGAACTACAGATGAATTTGGAACGTATAAATAGCCTGTCTGACATTAATAAATGGATGATTGATCCTTCATTACTGTTTTCGAGAGGAGGGAGAGTGTATTTATTTTTGGTCTTACAGCACTCTATTTTGGAGAAAAACATCTACTATCATACAATATCATGTTTTGTTTTACCCAAGACATACAAACATAACAGCTATAATGATTTAATTATATGTTATTGAAAATGAAAATGGCAAGAACATTCTGGAACTGTTATTATATAATCATGTACAACCATTACAACCATTAATCACTGTCTTCTGTATCATAAATCACTTCTGTATCATAAAAACATTCTTAGAACTACCTTTGATAATTATCAGTATAAATGAAAACTTAGACACAAAACTTGCATATTGCAAACTAGTCTGTGCATTCAAAGCCGTGGAAGGAAACATGTGCATGTGTGGGATTTGTTTACATTGTACATGCTTCCCTTAGGCAGTATCATTAAAAGGCATTGCTATGCAGATGATACCCAGCTGTATCTATCCATGAAGCCAAATGACACACACCAATTAGTTAAACTGCAGGAATGTCTTAAAGACATAAAGACCTGGATGACCTCTAATTTCCTGCTTCTAAATTCAGATAAAACTGAGGTTATTGTACTCGGCCCTAAAAATCTTAGAAACATGGTGTCTAACCAGATACTTACTCTGGATGACATTACCTTGGCCTCCAGTAACACTGTGAGGAATCTTGGAGTCATTTTTGACCAGGATATGTCTTTCAGTGCGCATATTAAACAAATATGTAGGACTGCTTTCCTGAAATTGCGCAATATCTCTAAAATTAGAAACATCCTGTCTCAGAGTGAGTACTTCTAGGCTGGACTATTGTAGTTCATTATTATCAGGCTGTCCTAAAACTCTCTGAAAAGAGACTTTTCGATAAAGCTTATAGTTAGGGCTGGATCAGGTGATCCTGAATCCTCCCTTAGTTAGGCTGCAATAGACCTAGGCTGCTGGGGCATTTCCATGATGCACTGAGTGTTTCTCCTTCTATCACCTCTTTTCACTCACTGTGTGTTTATACACCTCTCTGCATTTAATCATGAGTTATTATTCATCTCTGGCTCTCTTCCACAGTGTGTCTTTTGTCCTGTCTCCCTTCCCTCACCCCTCTGCTGGACGTTTCTTCCTATTAAAAGGGAGTTTTTCCTTCCCACTGTCACCAAGTGCTTGCTCATAGGAGGTCATCTGATTGTTGGGGTTTTCTCTGTATTATTGTAGGGTCTTTACCTTACAATATAAAATGCCTTGAGGCGACTGTTGTTGTGATTTGGCGCTATATAAATCAAATCAAATTGAATTGAATTAAATTTAATTTGCACATGTTTCCCACACTCACTGAAATGGCAACTAAGGTGCCTTTATAATCATATGACTTACGATAATTTGTTTTTTGTTAGATTTTCTTACATTGTGGGTATTTGTGCTTGCTTGTGTTCTCATTACAGTATGAAGGTCCCCCTTGAATTTTGTCATCACTGTCACATAAAAATACACACAGATAGGCCATATACAGTTCCACAGTTTCAAAATTTCCTTTAAAACAACAATTTTCCTTGATTTGACCCACACTACTGGATCTAAAATCTGTCTGAATAGTTACAGGTCAAATTTGACCTAGAACAGCCTCAATGTAAAAAAAATTTGTAGCACCTGTACAATAGTAAATTTTTTTAAAATATTTAAATCTTCATGTATTTTTGGTCACTTTAACAAAACTCATCAAATTTCAGGCTAAAAGAATAAAATTTTAAGTCCACAGAATAGATCCCTGTGTGGATGTAGTGTAAAACCACCTGGTCATCAGAAAGACTCGAATACTAATATCTAGATGCTCATCCCTTTCCAGATGATAGAGAGAAAGAAATCCATGTCATTAAGCATAATCAGGAGTTTTAAGGAGTTGTTCAGCAACATTAAATTTTTTTTTATGATATACCCTGTGTACTTTTTTTGTCATAAACAAATGCAATTTAACCCTCAAACACTTGTGCATATGTAATGGCAAACCCTAGGACTTGTGCACAATGGCCAGTGGAGCTTATGGGCAACAGCCTTCGCACTCTTTCTGTTTTGTTTGTTTTATCCACACTGATGTTCAGTGCTCTTTATATCCGTAGCTCTGGTAAGCTGAACCTTTCAACCAATTTCCGTCATCATTTGTAGTATTTTTTTCATTATTATTTTTTAATAACATTTAATATTGTGTTAGGGTAATAAAGAGGTGCAAACACCTCCAGGTACTTTTAAAATAATGAAGTGAGTCTGCCCAAACTTTTATTGCAGAATGAGAACCTTGAGGGAAAAAGTAATTTAGTCAACTGGTGCATGCTATGAAATGTTCCCATATTACAAATTCATTTTACAGCACAGTACAAACACTGGCTGTTGCTGTTTTAGTGCAGTTTCATTTTAATAATGCAGCTTTATCATGTTTGTTGATCTTTAAATAGAGTAAGGGGATAATTCCCTCTTTATTGGTTTCTAGTAGTTCAGCTTGTGATGGCCTCGCTTTCTGGATGTTGTCCAGAGAGCGAGACAATGTTGTCCCTTTTGATTTTTGGAAGCTGATTTTATTAGTGTGTTGTTTTTACTTCACAGAGGTCGATTATCTCGTTAATAGTGTTACATCCTCACTGCATGCGTGGCTCCTCTGAAGAAGAGAGCCTCAAATCAGAAGTGCTTGACTCCCTGGTATAACTCTCAAACACACACCTTAAAGCAGATAACCCGTAAGATGGAGGGGAAATGGCATCTCACTAATTTAGAAGAGCTTCATTTAGTCTGGAAAGAGAGCTTGTTGCTCTATAAAAAAAAAAGCCCTGCGTAAAGCTAGGACATCTTACTACAGTATTCATCACTGATTGAAGAAAATAAGAACAACCGCAGGTTTTTGTTTCAGCACTGTAGCCAGGCTGACAAAGAGTCAGAGCTCTGTTGAGCCAAGCTGTCACCTGACCCAGCTGACCCAGCTGTCTTAGCTAATTATAGACCAATCTCCAACCTTCCTTTTATCTCAACAATTCTTGAAAGAGTAGTTGTAAAACAGCTAACTGATCATCTGCAGAGGAATGGTTTATTTGAAGAGTTTGTCGGGTTTCAGAACTCATCACAGTACAGAAACAGCATTAGTGAAGATTAAAAATTCTTCTTATGGCCTCTGACAGTGGACTCATGTCCTTCAATCTGCATATTAAACAAATATGTAGGTCTGCTTTCTTGCAATTGCACAATATCTCTAAAAACAAAAAAATCCTGTCTCAGAGTGATGCTGAAAAACTAGTTCATGTATTTATTACTCTTACACTGGACTATTGTAATTCATTATTATCAGGCTGTCCTAAAAACTCTCTGAAAAGCCTTCAGTTGATCCAAAATGCTGCAGTACTTATAGGGACTACAAAGAGAGAGCATATTTCTCCCACATTGGCTTCCAAAAGATAACAGTCTCATATTTGAGACCTAGAAAGTCCACATTAGGATCCTGGAGGTCATGGTTAGAATTCTGTTGGGACATTCCTGTTTTGCTTCCTTTTTTTCCCCCTTGCTTAGTTGTTTCATTTGTCATGCACTTTTCACTTTTGGCATCTCACTCTGATTAGGTTTTTGCATTGCAAAGTGCTTAGTTAAGTTTAGCAAAATATTGTGGTTTGGGTTAAAAGTCATCACTTCTCAAAAGCAACCCTGTACACTGAAAATTAAAAAGTTGGGAGTGACATACTGATCACACCAATGCATTATGCATCAAGCTCCACCCCCAAAGGACATCCCGTGAATTAATGAGCCACACCAGTGGTTCTAAAAATGGACACACAGGTTAGGTCTGGTATTTTCCAAACCATGTATTCACACATAAATGTAGCCCAAAAGCCAAGTTAAAATTTGTAAATTACAGTGACCACTTTACAAACTATTGAGTACAAGGTCAGGTGACTCCCATCAAAGCTTTTCTAAGCAAAACGCTGAGACTGAACAAGATGCTCATGTGGGTGCCACATCAGGACAAAGGTGATTATATGCTTTAGGATAGAATTTGAATTACATCTTGCTGATGCAGTGTTAGAATAATGAACATATGTCACTATGGAAGATCCAACATCTCAAGCTAATAACAGTGCACAAGGACAGGAAGCCAATATAAAATGGAATTAATAAAAAAAAAAAAAAGACCAAATCTTTGAGGTGCTGAAAATGCAAATTGCAGCAGAAATACGGTTAGCATAAATTTTATTAACATTCAAAAGATATATATAAAAGGATTGTTTTGGAAGTAATGAAAGGTAATGCAGAGTTTAAGGATACTGTTTGGCATGGCTGGCATCATCCGTTGTGTGGTTCAAAGGCACAGGGGAAATTAATGGAGATAGTGCAGCCAGAGTTTCGGCTGAATCTCAGTGAAAATGCATTCCAGTTACATCAGCCTGAGAGGCAATAGTAATGACTCATGTACTTGATGATATCCTGTGATGAGGGCAGCAGTAACAGTCTCAATTGTCAGCAGAAGAAAAGCTTTGGGTACATGTACTGTGGTGAGATAAAAAATTATGCCTTTAAACACACTAACAATCTGTGGCATTTTGTCTGTGCTGTAAATACTGTCTGCTTTGTTTTTCTTCATTGCAGTTTTTCAAGTTGCCACAGATATAATAAGGAAACTACCAACATATAACCAGACAACCATACAACTGAAAAAAAAAAACGTGATCTGTGCAGAAGCAAATGCTCAACATATAGTTATATAAAGCTACAGTACTGGGCAAAAATCTTGAGCTAGTCCTTATTTCTTTAACACATCTACAACATATGAACAGATGAATAGTATCTGAAAGTCATGTTCTTAAAAAATAGGGGGGGGGAAATCCAGTAAAGATGCATCTGGCCCTTCAGTTGATCCATCTACTGCTCACTGAAGCCTCATCAGAAATGGTCTCAGTGGAAGCGTGGCTGTCAAGAAGCCATTCATAAGGAAGGGAAACAGGAAGAAAAGGCCAAATTACACAAGAACTGGACTGAAAATCAGTGGCAACAGGTATGGAGTGATGAGCAGAGTGTCTACAGCCATCTGTAAAACACAATGGAGGCTCTGTCATGGTTTGGAGCTGCATTTCAGCCAGTGGTGTTGGGGATCTTGTTAAAACTGATGAACACAGAAAAGTACCATCCACTCTTGATTCACCATGTAATACTATGTGGAGAGTGTCGAATTTTTTCAAGATGACATTGAACCCAAACATTTGGCCACAATGCAGTAAAAGTATACACGGACAGAAAAACACACAATGGAACAGTATCATTCATGGACTGGCCTCCATAGAACCCAGAACTCAACATTGTTAAAGCAGTGTGGGATCATCTTGACAGAGAACAGAAGGCATCCAACATCCAAAGAAGAGCTTCAATTGTCCTTCAAGAATCCTGGAGAACTATTCCTGAAAACTATATAAAGAAATTACAAGCAAGCTTGCCCAAGAGAGTCCAGGCTGCGTTGAAGAATAAACCTGGTCATGCCAAATATTGATTTTGAAGCTCGTTAGAATTATACAAACTATTTTTGTCTTATATACTGTATTTCCATGTGTGCTTGCACATGTTTCAATAAATCACTGCATTTATTTCCCATCCATCCATCCGTCCATCTGTCCATCCGTCTGTCTGTCCATCCATCCGGCCACCAAAATATAAAAAAATGAGGGGTGGCTCAAGACTTTTGCACAGTACTGTATATTTATTGGTTGCTTTAAAGTTGTTTCAGATGAGACTCATCTCAAACAATGGTTTACAAAAAGCCATATCCGTGATCAAGTTAGCATGTCACACAGTGTTTTCTGTCCTGTGTTACTTGTGTACTTGTGCACTGTCCCCTATGAATAAACAAATACAGAAAGTATTTGGGATCTTTTAAAACATTTCTGCTGTTGCAAATCAGTATTATGTACCGTAAACTTCACTTTTAGGAGATGGGCCTGCAGTCTTTGACTCCTTATGAGAAATTTGTCCAAGACAATTTGTCCAAGACAATAAAGGCTAATCTAATCTAATCTAAACTGTCAAAGACCAGACTGACAGGCACACATCCAGACAATGTGGATGGAAGTTAGGCAGCATGTATTAGAACAGCGGGATCTGCTGATAACGTCATGATCCCATTACAAAACAAAGAACAGCTCAACAACCATCAATCAACCAGATCCCTTCACCAAATACGTCACTCATCAGTATGGACCAGCTGTGTCCTCACTAAACAGCACGTCAGCCTTGACCATGAATAAGAGATGATGCTGTAATCCCAGGACTCAGTGATCATACAAGCAACTGTGAATTATCCTCCATAAACCCAAAGACAGAGGTACTACATGCCCCCAAAGTAACAATGTTCCACTCTTTTAACTAGTCACTAATTACAGCCAAAGGGGGAATGAAACATGCAGCTCCAAAGCCCAGTGAATTACAAAGAGCTATTTATTACATTAAGGAAGACGGAGAACAACAGCATATTACAAGTCACTGTAGGGGAGAATACTTGCAGTGGATTAAAAGAGGGTGCTCCTTACTACATGTTGCTTTTAGTTACCATATGATATTGGCAACATCTATGCCAGAGGAGCTAAGGGATTTGTTTGGATAATACTAAAAATGTGCAAATCCAGGCTGTATCCTAATCACTATGGCGTAATAACCACTGTCACATACTTGGCTTCTTGTTTGGATTGTATGTTGCAATCCAGGAGTAGAGTATTATGACACTAAAGCCAAGAGACACACTGCTTCAACAGACACCCTGCTTTTACCACAGAAATCCAGTACAATTCACAACAAGGTGCTCCTCACTAAATTCAAGTTTGCCAACCCATGCTGCACCAAAACAGCAAGATAAACTAAATACTCACCACCCCTAGCAGTGAGAAAAATTGGTGTGGGTGTAAAAGGTATTGATAGCCCAGCCCAGAAGCAACTCCCTGTGTCCCCTTTGCAACCCTGAGAATAAAGCACAGGTTTTCAGCCTACCAGCTCAGGTTGGATTCAGCTGTCTAATTTACCATGCTACTCCATGTTCTCACTTCAACAGCTGTAAATTATTCTACTGGTAACTGAGTTCAGGTGCAATCATGGCAATTTAGTACTACTGTTTAGGAGACAATGCACAAAGGAAAACAGTGCTTATCCGGATTGGTCAAAGACACAAAACAGCTTTTTAGGAAGTCAAAAACAGGTAACCATTTGATAATCTCCAGCACAAACTCTGCAGTCCTATTAATTATAACTAGTGCTCATAAGATGAGAATTTAAAGAGAGTAAAGGATAGTGTCTTTTTTAGCTTGAAAAGACTAAAACAAGAAAACAAATACAAACACTCAAATAAATGGTATACTGTTGTTTGTCATACCTAAACATATTTCCAAAGCCAAGGAGAAAATCCTTAGTTACATTAGTTTGTGATCTTTACATTAAAATAAGCCCATTTATCCCAATTATCTTTAGCATCCATTTGTGCTTTTCTCGCTGAGTATTCTATGCCTTCTGAGATGGTTTTCTCTTGTGATGTTAAGAACAAAAACATAATGCTGACTACATACAGCATGTCACTGCTGTAGACAGCAATACAAAAAACATGCATTTTCTTTATTTCCATGTATTTTCAGCTGGTGAGAATGCTGACTTCTTTACTAAAAAACATATTTTGACACCTTTCTAGTTAACAATTAAACAGTAACAGCAAAATTTCATAATCAAAACCCAACCTAAGCCTACACACATACATCTGGGGAAGAAAAAAGTAACTATAAAAAAAAAAAAATGAATTCCTTATAATCACATGCCAGAGACATCCACATATGATCATTAAATACAACACCAAACAAGGAAAGCAGCATACAACAAAAAAAGAAAAAACTGGCCCCTGATTGCTGATTTACACACACACATGCAATCACATTTAGTCCAAGCAATACAACAACACACCACAAGACATTTATTTATTTATGTTAGCATTTTAAAATATTACATTTAAAGCTTGTTGGAGATGGTGTTTTCCACTCTCATAGAATTTTTTATTTTTTTTTTCAGCTGTTTGAATGTGTGGAGGGAGAATTGAAGAGTCTGAGCATCTGAGCAAAAGACAGCCACGTCTCTGTCAGGAGAAGGATTCTTATGAAGCCCAGACAAAAAAGGAAAAGATATTGCCTGATAAAATATGGAGAACTGCACTTTCCTGTATTCATAGTTGTTTTATAAATATCAAATATAAGCTAATTCAGCTAAAAGAAAATTGCTGTTTTCATTATTCTGAAGTGATGTTGCATATATTTTACTCTCCTGTGTTACCAATATGTAATATGAAAATCATATTCTGCATACATTGCATCTACTATGGGATTGTCCATTTATTCATCCATTTCTGCCTAAAACAGGCCTTGACCCTCATTACTAAGCAAAATATTCAATTCAATTCAATTTTATTTATATAGCGCCAAATTACAACAACAGTCGCCTCAAGGCGCTTTATATTGTAAGGTAAAGACCCTACAATAATACAGAAAAACCCCAACAATCAGACAACCGGCTATGAGCAAGCACTTGTCTGGGAGCAGACACAGTCTCTATGGGGATGGGGTTTTGGGGGGATGGCAGGAGGAGAGAAGCTGCAGAGAGGCGTGTAAGACTGCAACTCTGCTTCCTGGATTTTAAATGAATCAGCTGGAATGAGTCAAATACTTTCAACAAACTGATTAAGCTAATATTAATATCATTGATTTCTATTGTTAACCAAATTCAGCACAGAAAACTGAAGTCTAGTGCTAGAATTAGGAAGAGTACTTTTGTCTACATAGGTTTTGCATGAAAAAAAGGCTTGAGAGATCCAGCAGAAGCAACAGAGATTAGTGAATGGTCAATTCAATATAGAAGCTTGTTTCTGCCACTGAAAAAAAAAAAATGAATTTTTTTTTACCATCCATAAGTCAAAATGTCACATTATTATCTCAAAATTTTGACTCACTAACTCAGACTTCTGAGAAAATAACTCAAAATTGAGAAAATAACTTTACATTTCAAGTAATTAAGTCGAAATTTTGAGATAATAACTTGAAATTTTGACTTAGCTCTGCCAATTTTTTTCAGCGGCCAAAACAAGCTTCCATAATTCCATGATCAGCATCACATAGCAACATAATTTTACTTCACTCATATTGCTCATTGAGGATCATCTAAACATAGCAGCTAAGATGTTAACTTGATAAACACTGTGCATACATAACCTAGACAAAATGTGTTCTATTGATCATCTGCTTGCTTTGCAGTGTTCCTGTCTCATGTTTTTCCTCCTCTGCAGGGGGTCTGTCGGCATGCTGAGCCTGAGGGCTCAGGGACATTCAGCTGTGTCTAATGTGCTCCAAGTGTTTACACAGAGAAAGGTGAACATTGAGAGTTTCCTGTTGGTCATGACAGCCTTACATGTTCGTCCTTTTCACAGTGGATGAGAGACAGATGACAGTCAGTGATGTGTCAATCTCTCAGCTATAGCCTCACCATCCCTCCCTCAAAGAGCGAGGAAAACAGGTCGAACCCTTCTGCACATTAATCCAGATGGCTGGCTGCAATTTCAAAAGCTTCATTGTCATTCTCTGACATTTCTCAAGCCCCCCTCTGAGTCTTTGCTTATCTGAGTCATGCTGACTGAAATGAGGATTGGAGCTTTATGGAATTCAGATGGCACACTGGATGATCAGCCCTAACTCTGTCTCTTGATACAAGGAGGATAATTTTTCTGTCCTGATTGTCTTTGAATGCTCAGACAGTGTGTCAATGATGAACAAATGAGGAGTGTAACCCAACACATTAGCTAACATGAGTTCTGCCTAATTTAACATTGACATGTTGAAGGTGGTACTGGCAGATAGTATTTGTGGTAAACTGCTAAAGACAGATTAAATAAACTGATGACATATTGGAAAGGTAGTGTAAGGTCTGAGAGGAGATGTGCAATTTGGTAGGTTAGGAACAAACTGTATTGGAGCTTTTGACTTGTTTAGATGGAAAATAAACCTTGGAGTAGTCCATTCACTGTAACAAATCCTCTCTGAGTCATATGAAAGAATATGTAATAAGTTACTGTTTTGTATCAGTTAATCCCCTGTAGCTCAGAATATTGAGAAAAATGGTTTGACAGTGAATGCAAAAAGAAGGTTTTTAAAACTATATTTGTTGAGCAAAGTATATATAACAGTTTCAACACTTCAAAATCTTTTGTAATTTTATAAATGTGATGTTCATTCCTGATAGTTAAAGTACTATTTGGTCAAAATATTGGAAGAATAGTGGAACATTCCAGCAGGCTTTTTGACCTACAGCAGGGAAGTCTTACCAGTGATGGTAAAGAAACATATACATAGTTTATATAAACAATCTTTAAATCCAGTACATGATTTTTACCATAACATCTGCTATTCAAGCAGCCAGCTAAGCCCTAATCCTGAAACTACAGCATTGTAGGATTGTTAGCAATAGATTAGAAACTGGAAATATGAAAAAAATATAAAATGAAGTGTAACATACACTCACTGGCCACTTTTTTAGGAATGCCAGTTCAACTGCTTGTTAATGCAAATCTCTAATCAGCTAATCACATGGCAGCAACTCAGTGCATTTAGACATGTAGATATGGTCAAGACAACCTGCTCAAGTTCAAAGCCAGCATCAGAATGGGGAAGAAAGGTGATTTTTCTTTGAACATGGCTTGGTTGTTGGTGCCAGATAGGCTGGTCTGAGTATTTCAAAAACTGCTGATCTACTGGGATTTTCCCAGGTTTACAGAGAATGGTCTGAAAAAGAAAAAATAGGCAGTGAGCATCAGTTCTCTTGAACTCAAATAACCCCTTGTTACAGCCAAGGTATGCAGAAGAGCATCTCTGAACACACAAGACGTCAAACCTTGAAGCAGATGGGTTACAGCAGCAGAAGACCACTCTGGGTGCTACTCCTGCCAGCGAAGAACAGAAAACTGAGGCTACAATTCACATAAATTCACCAAAATAGGGCAATAGAAGATTGAAAAAATGTTGCCTGGTTTGATGTGTCTCAATTTCTGCTGAGACATTTGGATGGCAGGGTCAGAATTTGGCATAAACAACATGAAAGCATGAATCCATTCTGCCTTGCATTAACAGTTCAGGCTGGTGGTGATGATGTAGTGGCGTCGGGGATTTATTCTTGGCACATTTTGAGCCAGAGTACCAATTAGTCTACCTGAGGATAGTTGCTGACCATGTCCATACCTTTATTAAGATGGTAACGGATGGTAACAGTGTACCTATGCTTCCAGCAGAGCAATGCACCATGCCACAAAGCTAAAATCATCTCAAACTGGTTTCTTGAACATGACAATGAGGTCACTGTACTCAAATGACCTACACAGTCACCAGAGCTTAATCCAATAGAGCACCTTTGGGATGTGGAACATCTGAGGAATGTTTCCAGCACCTTGCTGAATCTATGAAGAATGAAGGCAGTTCTAAAGGAAATCTAGCACTACCAGGGTGTACCTAATAAAGTAGCAGTAAGTGTATAAAAATGTAGCACCTTTGGGCGCAGTTTACATCTGCATTGTTCACTTAAATGGAATTTGAGAATTTAGTAATGTGGAAAAAAGTCTGTTGTAAAAAAAAAAAAAGAAGAAATTTAAAACAGTGTACAACAGACTACAACTATTTCTACATTTTTAGAGTGAATGATACAGAATTCACACTGTAAATGTAACTCACATTTCTGTTCTGAATACATAACAGTGTTACATGTATCCTGTTATTCCCCAGTACTGTGTAAATACCAGTTAAAGATGTTGCAGAGCTTGTGTGAATCAAACCATTGTGTTGGTGGATGTGTGGGTTGGTTGGGGTAAGGGTGGATTTTGCAGATGATTTAGATTAATTTAGTAATCAAAAACTAGCTGGGAAAACCAGGTGTTGGACTGGTGGGGGTGGATGAGCACCATCTGTACCACCCTCAAGGGGACTGACACAAGCCCATGAGAACCACAGGTTAGTCCGCCTGTGATGATACATACTGTAAAAAATAAACCAATGCCAGTATGAGACAGTGTCAGCAACAAAGGATTCACTTTACTGTGGCACAAGTGAGACTGTGATCATGTTAAAAGATTGTGGCAGATCCCCTCCTGTGTGGCAGACATCTAACTCCCATTAGCCTGAGCTGAAAGGATGCCCTTCAGCTTATTTACGACCAGCAACTGACCAAGGTAAGACACAGTAATGATCTTCTTGTCACTTTTACTAGTTTATGTCAAACAGCTCATGCTTCATCACTGCTGCCATTGATGGCTCAATTCCAGCGGCAAAAATACAATCAGAGCCAACATTGACCAGCTGTCTGTTTGAAAAATATAGTGTTTATGAGACAGAGAGAGGCCAGTAAGTTCCATCGTTATGGTGAAAAGAAAGTGAGCTAAATTGCTCACAGCATTTAGGTCAAGTACAGAAAATTTGTCAAGAGAAAAGAACAACACACAGTGTCTCTGCTCATGAACATCCATGTTCAGTGAATTCAAACATGTGTGCATAACGCAGCAATACACCTTTTTGCTGTGCATGATTAGCATAGCACAGTTAACCACATGTCAACTTCAATCAGAGTGACTGCTCAGTCAGAACCGAGTTTTCAGGCCTATTGGTGTATGAAATTCATTTGCTCCACACCTCTTCTCAGACTTCATCTTAAATCAGTGGCCATTCAGCTCTGATGGGAGGACTTATGTCATGTGCCTGCCTGCAGGAAACTCAGCAGAGAACTTTTCACTCGAGAGGGGAATATTGGCAGAAACATTGTACAGTTAGTAAGATCAGATGTGTATACTGTGTCATCTTTGGAATAGAAATGCATAATGCTACTGGTATGCATTTGTGTGTGTAGCAGTAGCAGGAAGATGAAGATCAAAAAATCTGGCTTTCAGGCACATATTTATGTTCTATTCCTGTTAATGTGCATAGAAAAATGTGTCATGACATGTTCATTCATTTGAATAATGATCTGTACATGCTGTTGTTCTGGTACTTAAAGTGTTTTTCCTGTTTCTGTAAAAAATATTTAATGTCATAAGGTTTAGGTTTTCTTTTATCTAGACAGGCGGACAACTGATAAGAATTAGGCAAGATTTATGGCTCTCTAAAGATTCCTCTCAACTAAGATCTAAACAGACAAGGTGTTGTGGGTAACAGCAGAGCACCTAGGCCTGCAGAGGAGCCAAAATGCAATCATTACAAATCTTAACAACAGTTCATATGTAAGAAAGACCTGATTTAAAAATGCAATTGATTAACGCTGTTTACATTCAAGTTACAAATGACAGATTACAGGTGACAATGTCAATGAGTGTCACTAAAAAATGCAAATACATCTGAGTTCTGCATGGCTCTCATTTGCATGCATAAGCTGCAAGTTTGGCACTTCTTTTTAATGGTGAAACACAGCACAGTTATTTTGCAAAATGTAGATCATATATTGCAGATTTGGAGAAATTTGACTCCTAACAGCTGGGAAAATCTAATTCTAAGCTATGCAGATAAGAAATGCAAATTAAAATGAAAGGTTATATTTAAAATATGACATGCTAAATTGCTGCTTTTTTCTTTTTTAACCTGACTCTTCAATGTAAATATTGTTCACTGTGTAAATGTTTCCATCTTTCCAGAAAACAGATTACTTTATATGCAAGCTTGTTATACATTTATGATTTTTAAGAGAATTTCTGTGACGAACCTGCTCTGGAGACTCAGTCATCTACCCATTATAGGTCAGGCTCTACCATGGTGATCAGCACAAACAAAAGCAGCATGCCTCTTACTACTTAAAGCTTTGTATTACTTTGTGATAGATATTACAGCAAAAACAACTAGGGAAAGAGGTAGAACAGGTATATTACAGGTCATGTTATAAAGAATATAGACTGCCCAGGCAATATCAGTGTTAGTATGCAAGAGGCATATGCAGACAATCAAATGGCAATCTTGTAATACCTACTGACAAATAAAACTAAAAGACAGTCAGATGCTTTATTTTGTCTGAAACAGTCTTGCAACCATCTCCATTTTGCTTTAATATTTCCAGTGCATTACAGTGTACATGTTAAAATGTTGTACTGACTTTACTTTGCTGATGATATGGCCCTAGCCTCACTTCATTACATTTTAAATGTATTTACTTTTGAGGATCAGTAAATTTATGTGTAGAGCCTGGCTATGAATAGACTCAGCATGGTTTATTTTTATGGCTCTTAAACTGAAACTATTTAATAGCATTACAAGCCTTTGCAATGGGTTCACTAATTCACAGCACATGTCAAAAAGCTATTTCCCCCTCTACCAAAGGTATTATTTGCTGGTTTTGCTGGAATTTAGTTTTCCTCAAATGTGATTTTCTATCTGTTTATTTTTGGATTGACGATACTATCTTTAATGCACAGTTAAGGATAGTGTTAATTCCTAATGAAACAGAGCAGCCATTTATTTTTTCTGCTGCAAATGTTATTCTTGTGATGACCAATGATTCTCAATCGGAGGTTTTGCAATGGAGGCTAAGGGCTTCAATGAGCCCAGCTGATATTTTACCCACATCTTTGTTCCTCAGAGTTTTTTTACTCTATTGATTCCTCTGTGGTCTCTTTGATAAATTGCTCTTTGTTGCCCGGCTGTGTCCCTAGCTACTTTAAACAGGATGTTGTCCAACCCCTGTTGAGAAAAACAAACTTGGACCCATTACTACCAACCACTTATAGGCCCATTTTAAAAGTTCCTTTTATCACCAAAATATTAGAAAAGGGTGTTGAAACACAATTAAATAAAGTTTTGGAGACAAAACTCATTGATCATTTTCAGTCTGGTTTCAGAAAGCTACATTCTACTGAATCAGCTCTCCTTTAAGTCTCAAATGACCTTTTGATGGCTGCAAATAAGGGTGACTGCTCAGTCCTTGTTTACCTCAGCTCAGCCTTTTTATACATCAGATCTTAATCCATAGGTTAAACCACATGGTAGAGATTTTCAGCCCTGTCTTGGATTGGTTCACTTCATACCTTGCTCATAGAGTGCTTTTGGTTTTGGTGGGAAATTTTTGAGGATCGGGTTAAGTCCTCAGTTATTTTCATTGTACACTCAAAACAAAATTCTGCCCATATTCCTGACTTTAACTAATTCAATTACATGTAAATTTTCCATGTAATTTTGTTACATAAGTACAATATAAAATGTTACATTTAATAGAATCTGGTCACATTAAATTTACTTGATTGGTATACATTCAGTTTATACCAAGCACATTTTCCTTAATGATTAATTATTTTAATAAATTAACCTTTGATTTTATATATTTCGGTTGTATTTTACTCAAAATTATTGCTTCATGTTTATTGAGGGTGAAGAATCATTTTTTTATGTCACATTATCAGCACTTTTAAAATCATTTCTTATCATGTGTACATTCAACTGTACATCTCTTTTAAACATCCCAAACTGGATAAGTTATCCATTTTAAATGACTGTCTTAATGCAATCAAAGGTTGGATGGCAAAGTGAGTGGGTTCTTTTTCATGAACCACAAAAGCTAACACTCAGAACCTTGGTATCATTTTCAGTCTTTGACATTTGATGCTCATATCATGTCTCTGATCCACTATTGTTTTTTCCATTTAAGAATTGTTGATAAACTCGGGACTATTGTATCAAAACTGAATTGGAGATGCTTGTCTATGCCTTCATTTTCTCTCATTTGGATTATTGTAATGCACTGTTTTCTTGTCTGAGTAAAGCATCTATTAACCACCTCCAATGGGTCTAAAATGCTGCTGTAAGACTTTTAAATCACTCTCATAAATCTTCCCATATCACCCCACTTTTAAAGCTTTTGCACTGGCTGCTGTCAGCTTTAGATTTCAGTTTAAAATCTTGGTTCTTATTTTACCTTAATTACTTGCTTACCACCTTACATTTAAGGTTGGATCCTTACGGCATGCGGTCCCCACCTACGTTATCGAACCACTCCACCCCTATTCTCCAAGCCCTGTTCCTAGGTCCTTCAGATAGGGGCGTACCTGTCTGAAAACTAAGAGAGATTATTTATTCCAAACCTTAGCTCCAAAACTGTGGAACAGATTACCACTCATTCTTCTCACCCTTGACTCTGCGGCATGCTTTAAAAAGCAGCTTAAAACTTATCTGTTCAGACAGGTATTTGAGTAGTGTATGTGTTTTGTGTTGTTTGGCTCATTCATGTGTGTCTGGGCTGGTTTTTTATTGATACCTCTGTAAAGCACTGTTCTTTGTCTTGAAAAGCACTATATTGTCAGGTGTAGTGGAGTGTATGTGGATCCAAATGCAGACACGCAGAGGCAGAGGATGATTAACTGAAAGCAAGCCCTTTATTCCGGCTGATGAGTGGGTTATAACAATAAGCAGAACATAAAGTACAAATGGAAAATTAGGATCTAGAACCTAAACTGGGAATAAACTAAGGCTGAGAAACACAGGAACCAGGAAGACATGGAGGGAGGTTGACTTGACCTTCCGACAAAGGGCAAAGGGAGACTGAGACAATATATACACACACAGGTGATAGGGAGAAGTGGAGATACATGGGAACACAGCTGAACTGAATAAATAACGAGAAAGGGGAAGCATAACTGAACATAAAGCACAAGAGACACAAGCTACCAAAATAAAACAGGAAACATAACACTGAGAGACTAAGACACACAAACTTGACATAGACAAAAAGGTAAACAAACAGACACGACTGACTTCACAAGGGGACACCAAAGGACAAAACACAGAGCAAAGACCAAAGAAAACAGGAAGGGAAATAACTAAATGGGGAGATAACAGAATAAACAAACTACAAAGGACTTGGCACAGGAGGAAGGGGACACAGAGAGTGACAACTGAACGGGGGAGACACAGGAGAGTAGACACAAGAGCATAGGACACAGAGGGAGCGATAACTCTAAGATAACTCTAAGATAACTGAAGACTAGACCATACATGAAGTAAATATAAACATTAAGCAAACCAAGAATCAACATGGAATATTCAAATAAACATCAGAAGGTCCAGAAACTCAGAAACACTGGGTCAACTGACCCAGGATCATGACATATATAGATAAACTTTACTTACTTACCTACTTATTTACTTAATTACAATAATTCATCAGGCCATTTAAAACACTTTCTTACAACCATTTTTGATAGACTTGTATGATATGCCCATTTCTCATATTTACTTTATACTCTGGGTTGAAGACTGGTAATAATGCAATTTTATTATTATTTGTAGTAATCTATATGAAGAACTGCCACAAATATAAGTGGACAAACTAGGGAATCAGATTGAAAACAATAGTATGCTAATACAGTGTACCAAAACCAGAGAAAAGTTAAATATGATCCAGGAAGTCAAGTTATAGTAACAGATAAATACTTTTCAAATTTGTGGCATGCTTATAAGACACTACAAAACAGCTTGCATTCAGCATTTCATTTATATCTTTACTACATATGACCATAAGCTCATTAGTAGAAAATGTACATACTGGATCAGCTTTTATGGTGGACTGTCCTGTGTTGTTTTGCTAGGAGCTACTATATTGGCAAAACACCCTGCTCTAAAGTCTGTTCAAACAAGAGAGGGAGCTATGTTTTTAAGTTAATCCAACTGTGGCATAAAGCACGAAAGTGTCTTGTTATGCAGTAAAAACAGCTCCTAGGTTATGGTTGAGCTATTAAGCTTTCATTGGTCTATGTAAAGTATTATAAATGTATTTGAAAAATCACTAGTTGTGTATAACTTTTACTGCAAGTTTATTATAGGGTAATACACTGTGAAAGTAACTGTATTATTATTTCTAACAGTTTCAGTTCAGTGAGAGGGAGGTCCTTAAATTGAGCTAGAAACAGGTGCAGGAGTGTTAAAACTGAATTCTTTCTAATGGTCAATAGGAGGCAACTCCTCTGGTTGTATGGAAGTCTATGAGATAATTAATCTAAAGTGCCACTCACTTAAGTTATTTACCTCAGTAAACATTTTCCTAATTAGTTTATGGTCTCAATCAACAGTCTCAAGTGTTTTTTTAATAGAGCATTGCATTCATTTGGTAGATAATGGTCCCATTTGGAGTTAGAAGGACAATAAAGCAGGGTATGATTTAGGGCATGGCTACATTGTTTTCACTGTATGACCATGAGTGACAACACACTAGACTATTGTTTATATGCAGTCTACAGAGAGAGGGTGACCTTAGGCTGGATGCAAGGATTTAAATGCAGTCTACAAGGTAGACACAGTAAAGGAAGCACAATAGAAGGCACAGTAAACACTAAGAAACACAAAAGTGGTGATGTTAAAAAAATAAAAACAGGAACCAAAACTGTAACAAAAAAAAAAAAAAACCCAAACCATGATGCAGCTGGGTAGATATCAAGCCAACTTATGCAAATTAGACTCTGTAGACCACATCTTCTTGGGTCATTCTGTGGCTGCAGTACTGCAAAATGTTTGATTGTGAAAAATTTGAATACCGATTTGATATTCTCTGAAGGCATGCCCATAGTGCTGACTACAATAACCAATGTAAGAGGAAATTTTCCATTGTACTTGTGTATATTTTTCTATTCATTCTTATCTTAGTGAAACAGTCTATCTGTAACGGTTTGATGAAATCTGCTTCCACAAATCTTTATCATTTACCTGGACTCACTTGAGTATTTTGTCTGGCTTGCAAGGTGCAGAGCTTTCCCTTCCAGGCAATTAGTCAGTCAACGCTCCATCACCCAATCAAAAGGCCTCCTTAATAACCAGTGGGATACTAATTAGAGTGACGTGCACATATCGCCGATGCCAGATTTTACCCCTCTGGACAGAGTTTCATTAACAGTTAAGGCTGAGTGGCTGTTGCAGACCAATATATCATACCTTGAAACTGAAGCAGGTCAGAGGTTAGAAAATCAAACAGGGTTTTGAAGTTACAGAAATGGAAACCTGTGCTATGTGCTCTGATCCTCATACATCATGTCACGATTCAGCCTGTGTCAGAGATGTTTTGCACAGGGTACAGATACTGCTGTTCCTCTGACAGAGCTGCACAGCCTATAAAAAGCATATTGATTGAATAGAATTGAACCTCCTCACATCTACATTTTTTTCATCTTGCCAATGCCCTTGAGGGTCAACACAGTATCTTTGGTAATTGGAAATGCCTGCCGAACCCTTGTTGTGAAGAACAAAAACTATTTTGACCAGGATGGGTAATAAATGGGACTAATGTCTTTGCCGTTCACATGCTGTCTACGGGGCTGCGATTTGTGTGTACAGCCTAAGGCAGTGGAAATGTTATGTTCTGAGGTCAGCTCTGACAAATCTCTGAACCCA
Source organism: Heterochromis multidens (assembly GCA_015108495.1). Lineage (NCBI taxonomy): Eukaryota > Metazoa > Chordata > Actinopteri > Cichliformes > Cichlidae > Heterochromis > Heterochromis multidens. Next base: position 9,083 of record VUQS01022923.1, on the reverse strand, counting down.
GCCTGGTATAAACTTGGAGGAAAAATGGAACAGCAGGCAGCAAATATAGAACTAGGCACTATGAAAATAACATATATCAATAACATTGACTAAGACATGGTCTCACACAAAACACTCACCTTCAAAAGGTACTTTTGCAGTTTGATTTATCATCAGATATCAAATAGTAAACATTACAGCAAAGCCAGTAAAATTCACACCCTTTGTTAGATTTTAATTGAGAAAATAAGCATGAATTAAGTTCGTAAAGTAAAAGGTTATACTCAAGAGTCTGAGTCTGTCCCACATATCTGGTGGGACTAGTTAGCAGAAATACTAACTTGCCTCTATAGAAGCCAAGTCACACACATTTTTCATGAGTTAGAGGAATGCTTGTAAAATCTAGAGTGCTCAGTGCCCAGCTGTTTTAGGAGATTACTCACCCTTTAAAAATTATTCATGACCCATTTTTTAAAGATTTATATGTTTAATAAAAATGAATGGCCTTGGGCCTGAGTGTCACAAACAGTTGTGACACTTAGCTGGGGTTGGAGTTGGGGGGGTTGGAGACAGAGATAGTGTTCACTGTTTGTGGAGATCAACCCAAAGAAATGTTGACTCAACTCTAGGCTTGTTTTTCAGAATATAGTTTGTGGTGATGGGTTTTATTTAGACTCTGTCTATCTATTTTGCCTGTGATATAAATGTTTACCACATGCATTCCTTTTAGACTTGGAAAGTAGCTACGTTGAAAAGAAACCAATTACAAAGCAAAAGGACTGCTGAACCATAAAAACAGACAGCTTTTTTTCTAACCATCTTCTGGGTAGGCCTACTTATTATCTTTGTCAGGATTGCTGTTGCAGCACTGCAAGCACAGCAGTTCAGACCACCTCCACCAAGCTGCCTTCACGTCTCTCTAGGGGAGCTCAAATGGAGATGTAACCCCTGCAGCATGTCCTGGTCTGCCCCTTGTCTCCTACCTGGCTGGTCTTCTCCCATTAATTTGTGTTTGAAATGCATCCAAAGGATGGAGCTCAAGGTTCATCCCAACTTCTGGTGTCTCAACTACTTCAGATCCACTTCTTGTTATGTGTGCATGCAGCTCAAAATGCTTCTGCTCCACATAGATACTTTAAACAGTACAACAGTTAAAAGCAACTCCCCTGTCATGAGGCTTGAGGCCAGCAGCTGATTGGGTTAGTTCACTGGAAGACTGGAAAAAGGGGATACATAACTAGCCTGGTTATGCCCAGTTATGTAATATTTTATTCATTTGTTCCATACAGAAAACAAAGTAAAAGATTTTTCTTATAAATTTCTGCATGTGACGTTTGGCTTTGGTTACATTTGGGCAGAACTAGGCTAAATGATTCCCATTGTCTCCAGTCATTGCTATAAGAAAAGCTAACTTTCTGCTAGCTGTAGCATCATCTTTATCATCCTGACATCAGAAAGGTATCTATCTACTGTCTATACTCTGTGTTTCTATTTCTTCAAATTCAGAGCCACAGCTGTAATTGATTTAATATGAAGTCTTCTGTATGTTTCCAGAGTTTACTCACTGTGCATGTGATATTTCTATAAATTCGTTCTGCAGTGATTAACAAATTTATTAGACCACCTGTCATAAAAACAAGAAAACGCAAATATTTTATAAATATGTAA
>VUQS01022903.1:12784-28554 GCA_015108495.1 Heterochromis multidens | reverse complement strand
GTGCACTGGGATGTCGTGCTTGGAGAAAATTCTCCTGAGTTTCTCTGACAAACCTGCTACATAGGGAATGACTATGTTGTTCCGTTTGTTATCCTGTTCCTCTCTGGTTGGTGTCTGACCTTCTTTCCTCTGCATCTTCGCTGTTTTGATGAAGGCCCAGTTGGGATAACCACAAGTCTTAAGAGCTTTCTTTACATGTGTGTGTTCCTTTTCTTTCCCTTATGCCTTAGAGGGAACATTTTCTGCTCGGTGTTGCAGGGTCCTGATCACGCCAAGTTTGTGTTCCAGAGGGTGGTGGGAGTCAAAGAGTAGGTACTGGTCTGTGTGTGTGGGCTTCCGGTAAACTTTAATGTTGAGGCTTCCATCCCTCTCCACGTCCACCGCACAGTCCAGAAACGGCAAACTATTATCCTTTGGATCTTCCCTGGTGAACTTTGTTTTGGGGCAAGGTCTCACAGTGGTGTCACCCGAAACCTGTGGGGATAATGACCCACACGTTTTTTCACACCTGGGCTCATGTGATGACTCACATGATCAATAGTGGGTTAATGACCACCTCCTGAGTGACAGCCCCCACTAGGGTTTAAATACCTGGGACTCTCCACCATTTGGTTTTTAGAACTGAGGAAGCCTTTTGGATGAAAGGTGAAACGTCTTCAAACAACTTAAAGAAGTCCAGTTGCCTTGTTTCAAACCCTTAGACTAAAGTAGAGTGATATGTATTAGAAAAGTTATTTTATTGACAGTAATCCTGCTAACAAGTCAAAATATTTGTGTTCTGCAAACAGCCCATCGGTGTGTTGTTTAAACAGTCCGAGCAATAAATATCAACACGTCATCTTTTTCCACCTTTCCGAAATAAAAAGCACACAAACACAATGAAATAAGCAGAAAGATTTCCCAAATTTGGGAATCTGACTGACTGGGGAGATCATGAATGACTAATTGCGCACATCTCTAACAATAAGTAACAACATTTCAGTAATAATTTTAAATGTATATTCATAATCTAAGTTTTTGTTTTAAATCTGTGTGTTTCTGAACTGCACTCTTGGGATAAATAAGGAGATTTGATTACTCAGTGTGTTTTATTATAGGTATTGCTTCATTTTACTTTTTAATCACCTATTTCTGTGATGTCCCCCCCTCCCAGAGCCGTCAGTCCCGCTGGACCCCATTTCTTCCTCTAACTCCTCCTCTCAGATCATCCTCAAATGGAAACCTCCCAATGACCCCAACGGCAACATCACTCACTACCTGGTCTTCTGCCAGCGTCAGCCTGAGGCCAGCGAGCTCTACAAGTTTGATTACTGCCAGAAGGGTGAGCCAGATTGTTTGTGGTCATTTTGTTTTTGTGTGTTTGTGTCCACTCCTGGGTCGGTGGCTTCTGTTCAACTCTCTGAATTAGCTTGAGAGCTCTTCGAACTTTAAAGCTCTTGACTACTATGAGCTGCTGCAGTCTACTCGTATGACGCAGTAAATATTTTGTGATGTAATTCCCCTCGATGGCAAATTGGTATCAAGTCTTTTCTTAACTTATGTGGGTCTGGCTACTACCTCAACTTGGCTCTTCTTGAGGTGGAGGAGTAGCAGCTCTACTCTGAGTCAGCTCCTCACCATATCTCTAAGGCTGTGCCCCATCATCCTTCAGAGGAAGCTCATTTCTGCTGCTTGTATCAGCAGTCTTATGATTTTGCTCTCTACAAATGGCTCGTAGCCACAGGTGAGGGTGTGCACGTAGCTCGGCCAGCACCAACACGTCAGCTTCACCTTTGTGCTTAGGCGATGAGTTGCTTCCTCAAGTGGAAGAGTTCACGTTATCTCAGCACCTGAAAACAGATAACCGACAGAAAACTGTTATTGTGCTGAATCTGTTTTCAGAATAATGCTCTTGTTTTGTCTTGTTAGCTTGTGCCACGGCAAGATGTATATCCACATTTCTCAAGAATCACTACTTGGTCAGAATTTGATCAAACTTACACATAATGATCACTTGATGGGTCTCCACCCAAACTGTGCTCAAGCTCAAGGTTAAATTTGTCGTTTTATGGGCAGTAACCTGGGAATTGTGATGTATTGTGACCCACATGAGCTACTATGTCGTTGATGTTCTGGTATTATAAATCCAGCAGATCCTTTGTCTTTACAACCGTGTGCCTTTGCTCATCCCTGAGGGAGTCTTAACAAGGTTTCTGTAGGTGAACCTGCAGAAAGATCATTAATGGCTATCTATGCTGCCTACTCATTTGTTTCTGATAGTTTAGGGTCTTTCTCTCTGTTCAGTTAGGGCTGTATGCAACAGAGGTGTTTGTTGGTTGCTGATTTGGGACTCATTACAGCTCCCTGTGGGTTCATTATCTCAGGAAGCTGCTGCCTCCTCCATCTGCACCTTTGGACCTTTGGTGGTGGAGGCAAGGGATGGAGGGGACCAGTGGATGCTTTTTCAAGACAAACTGATTAATCAAAAAGAAAATCCACTGTTTAAAAGATATTTTAAATGATGCTCCCAAAGGAAACAAGTCACCAAAACCAAACCACTGACCTGTCTTTTTTCCAAAAGTTAAGCAGTCCTGGGACATTGTCTATATAAAACAATCACCAAAAACTGGCATTGAAAATTTCCTTATGATAGCAATAATATGTAGGTGCAGGATTGTTGTGTCTCAGCAGGAAAATATTCCAGGTAGAGAAGTACAACAGTGTGTCTGACTTCTTTCTGAATCTGTTCAACCTTATCCTAACAGGAACAGCTTTACTCTCTATTCACTAAGCAAGAAAATTAAATTAAGTAAAGTTGTGTCTTTTGTTAGGGCTGCAATGCATAACTGAAACTACATGAAACGTGGCACTAAAACAGCCTTCCTCTCTCTTCAGCTCCAGTTCAGGAAAAGTTCATATCTTGGTCGAATTATTTTGGTCGTAGCCTGGCCTGCGTCTGTGCCTTTCCATCAGTGCCCGTCTGTGTTAGTGCACAATCGAGCCCAATCTTTCCTTTTTTAAACTCCCATAACGCTCACTCATACAGAGATGGGAGTCTGCGGGGAGGTCGTGTCACTGGTAATTTATCTCCAGCAGAGAGGGTGAGGACCTGGGGATGACAGTGACAGACATGCCACCCGGGCACGGGGAGGGGGGGGGTTTGTGCATCAGACTGTGTTGTGTATCTGTGTTTATCACACCTGTCATCCCATTCTGTCTGGCTGAAATTTATTTTTTATTCTCTGCTGACTGGATGTCATTAGGGATGAAGGTGCCATCACGGGTGCCCACTCAGGTGGACAGTGACGAGGAGCAGAAGTGGAACCAGACAGAGGAGCAGGGCCATGGGACACGATGCTGCGCCTGCCCCAAAACCGAAAAGGAGCTCAAGAAGGAAAAAGAGGACTCGGAGTACCGCAAAACCTTTGAGAATTACCTCCACAATGAAGTCTTTGAGATCAAGTAAGACTCCTGACAACAAAACTGTACAGGAACAATTATATTTAATAAAAATTTCCCCTTTTTTGGCCTTAATTTTTTATGAACCATGTCCTCAGGAGGGTTATTTTTTTAAGGGTTGACTGCAGTTGGAGTAAACCATCAAAACTGAATTGAGTTCAGCATCATTTTCTGTTTAGTTCCTAATACAGCGAACAAGATTTAATAGAAAGACAGTTCTTATAGAAACAGCATACATTTTTGGCCTAAATTCTGTCTTATTGTGTCCCATTTAGTTTTTAAGGGAGAGGTAGAGATTTAGCTAAACTTTCTTTCAGATCCATCTTCCAATCAGTTGTACAAACAAAAATATGTTTGTAAATACATGCCACACACAATTGTTTTAATTTGCAGTAAGAAATGTTTTTTAATTAAACACCAGTTTCCTGGACATGCATTAAGGCTCAACTAAAAGAAAACTTCAGTGAACACGTCCGTTGAATCTAAAGACTAAACTGAATCCGTGTTCAGATGTATCTGACCTAAAGTGTACATTCTACAAAATAAGTGGTTCATATTACCACATGTAAAAAAGTGTTTAGGTCCCCCCCCCCCCGCAGCCACACAGAAAGAAAAGCCAGCTGTCGTAGAGGGAGGGGAGAGATGTCGTGTAATGAAGGATTGTCAGATTCAGATCCGTCTGATGTTGGAAAGGTATGTTTTTAATTCTCTTCTGTAAAGAACTTTAAATTTGACTTCTCGTCTAGACGCTCGAGACAACGACGTGCTGTGATGGGCATCGCCAACCGAACGCTCCCCTTCCTAACCACTGCCCCCAGCCCTCCCGGGGGTACGACCGTCCCCGCGGACGAGTATGAAGAAGCCTTTGAAAGCACCAAGACTGTGGTCACCGTCCACGCCAAGGAGTCCACCGTCATCTCCGGGCTGCGCCACTTCACCAGCTACCAGATCGAGATCCACGCGTGCAACCACCCAACCGACCCGACCCGCTGCAGCTTGGCGACATATGTCAGCGCCCGCACAATGCCTGAAGGTAAGGAGGCATGGCTAATGTTACCAAGGAGCTTGGTTATGTAGGTCTGTGTAATGAAACCTGACATTACAGGATGTTGAACCATCTGATATTGTTTGTATCTTGATTTCAGTATTGGTTTCAGATTATCGTTATTATTCTTCATTCAGCCTTTCTGTTCAGCCTCCATCTGAAACATGTTTTAGGCGTCGGTCACACAAGCTAGATAAAAATTTGTATTTCCTAACTGGTTGGTTGCTTGAGGTTGCTGGCTTTGACTGAAATTGCAAACAAAGAGGGTGCTGCACCCAGATTACTGCAGTCACCTGTACTCTGCACAGAAGATGCCGACTTGTCTGCAAACACTTTCCAGTTACTTGCAGAGCAGTAGCGAAACTGGAAAAAGTTTGATGCAAACTGGAAATGGAGAATGTTGTGCCTTACTGCTGCAATCAACACATTTCAAAAGTCACAACTTTTATTTCGAAGGGGAAATATCTCAGTTTCTGGTTTGCATCGTTCTTTTCAGTTTCAGTACCACTCAGCGAGTAGTTGGCGAGTGCTTGCAGACAGGTTTGCCATGCACACTACGGGAAACCACTAACAACAAAGGCCTTTTCCCTCTTTCTTTAAGCTAACTTTCTTCTGACTTACTGGTTGTTGCAAACAAAAGGCTTGAAAAGACCATATTTGGGATTTCCCCTCTCTGTGACATCACACAGAGCCAAGAGTAGTAAAGACTGAGTGTTTAGAACAGTATGAACCCTTTTTGCTCACAGGGATTACTTGTACATACACTGACCTCATTCTCTAAAACTTTGGCCATGTTTAATAAAAGGATACATATTGTAATAATATATATATGACAAAAAATAAATATAGTAGCATAGTAGGTCCACTATGAAATGGGCACTTGAAGAATAAAGTCACCACAAATCTGTCTTTCTTTCCAAAACTGATCAGTTCTTGAACAGCAGGAAAAAGGGAGAGACTGACATGCAGCAAATGTCCACAGTCTTTATCAAACCAAGGACGCCCCTGCAGCTCATCTTTTATTTACTTAAAACAAGCCTGAGTCTTAATAGAAATATGACTCACATCGTTTTGTTCTCTGCAGACAAAGCTGATGACATCTTGGGTCCCATCAAATGTGAGGTGGCAGAGAACGCAGTACACATCACCTGGCTGGAACCGCAAACCCCGAATGGTATGATCATCCTGTACGAGATCAACTACAAGAGGCTGGGTGACACTGAGGTGAACATGTGCACACACACTCATATCTGTCATGGCTTTATTGCCTCAGTAATAGTTATAGTTTGAATCTGGGATGGCAGAGTTCATTGCAAGTTCACAACAACGCAAATGATTCTTACAGAGAGTGATTTTTATATTCCTCTTTCTCATTAAACGTAACGGCTTTGGCTTTCAATGGAAAACAATTTAGGAGAAACAAATTGTCCATCTTGAAACCCACCACGCACCATAGACAGCTAAAAGCAATGCTTATTACTTGGTCTGTTGGTCTCACTAATGTCATTTGGTTGATAACCTTAATGGAGAAGTCATTTTAACAATGCACCATGTTTTAGTTGCTATAGAGATCGGCCAATCAGAACATCTGGTTGATGCTGATGATTTTATTTGTAGTGCAAAACAAACAAACAAAAATTTTTTTTGATGTTTTCAAAGTGGAAACATGAAAATATTAAATGTTTTTGACACACAAAGATGAAACAAAATGAGTCAAAATTAAGTTTTAAACTGTCCAAACCTGAACTGCTGCGTTCTTCCTCTGCAGGAGCTGCACTACTGCGTGTCGAGGAACATGTACAAAGTGAGCCGTGGCTGCAGGCTGAAAGTGATGCATCCTGGGAATTACACGGTGAGGATCCGGGCCACCTCGCTGGCTGGGAACGGATCATGGACTGAGCCCACGTACTTCTACGTCGAGGATCCAAGTAAGTTGACAGACTGAGTTCAGACATAGTTTTAGTTAGCTTTAATGGTAATTTAATTTTCATAGTCTGAAAAACAGTTATGACTTGCACAATGTTGTTGAACAGTGGCATGAGTGTTAATAATAAATTACATCAGTTTAAAATCTGCTTTTAAAGGAAAAATGAATGAATAAATCAGGGAATTTTTATCCCTGCCCATTTACACAACACATTCATTCATTCATTGAAACTCACCACTATCTAACAGCTTCTTATATAAATATATGTTTAAAAGTAAAAGAAAATAGACAAACATAATTCAAACATATCCTCCTACATGTTTATGTTCATAATCTGGAGTTCTATTAAGTTTAAGAGTTTTGTTTATTATAGCGTACTCTCTTATTCTTCCATGCTTTATAGAAAATGTATGCATATTTCCATATGAAAAGGCTATAAAATTCAAACTCTTTCATTTCACAGTATTTAAAATGTTTGACACAAATCATGACAGTAGAGAATAAAACTTTTTGTTTTCCACCTCTTTTAGTTTACAACATTTAGATTCTTTCATATGTAACCACAGCCGAGTCTTCTCTTTTTTATTTGTAACATCTTCGCATAATTGCATACTTTACCTCTTTTTTTGTCTCTTTTGTTGTTGTTTTTTTTTAGTGCAAGACACTAAAGGCAAAACTTTTCTTTTTGTTTTTTTTGGACTGGTCTGATTTGAGATTGAAATTTTGACCAAACCTAAAACTTAGTTTATTTTTTATTAATTGGTTAATTTTTCTAGACTTTATTTAATGGACATGTACTAAAATTACTACATACTTGACAGATCATACTTCATTTGTATATTTAAATATCTAACGTCAGAAAACTTACGAAATAATTGTCTTAATGTAAGTAAACAACTTACTTAGTTTTGTTTTGATTTTTACCCATGACCACTAGTTTCCAATATTTTTTTTTCAGGATGTAAAGTATGTTGTATTAAATTACTTTTTTCAGATATTTTGTGATAGAAATCTACATTTCAGTACCACTTATATACACCAAACCTTCCAGATTCTCTTTCTGTTTTCAGAAGGTGTGTATAGATGGGTTTTTCCATTTATCACAGTCTGAGCTATAGATTTTCTTCTCAAAAATATGGAGAAAATCTTGTTTTTTTTGTGGCTATCAGTGTATTTTGATTTATGCAGTGATAGCCACAAAAAAATAAGTATCTGCAATCTCTCCTGTATAAACCTTGGACTCTAATTTGCCAACAAAATTAAAACAAGAATTTTGAACTTAGTCTTTATGCAGTGTTTGGATTACTGTTCTGGAAAAGTGGGAAAATTTAAGTAAATAACACCTTATGTCCACATTTAAACACAAAATATAAGAAGCTTTGTAACATAAAAATAATCATCTTCATGTAAGTAACCAGCTGGGGAGGCATCATGCTGATATCTATTAGTTAAATCAGTGTGTTTATCCTTTTCACAGTGTGTCTTTAAGTGTGTCTCCTTGATATTTAAAACGTTGCATTGAGCCCCGACATGATGTTTGAATGTTTCCACACCTTCTCATTTGTTTTACTGAAATTTGCATCCCTGTAATAAGTCAGATTGGTTTATATGATCATTCACCTCCAAAAAATATATATATAAAATATACACACACACACACAAAATCTAATTAACCTGCTGTGGACAAAAATTTATAAAACCTTTCATAACCCTGTAATATTTAAATTTTTAATAAAGTACCTCCTGTGGTCCTACCTAAGAAACCAAGGTGCTTATTATTAAACTTTCCTTCGTTCTTATTTTGAATATACTTGAGAAATGAGTGTAAATATACATAAAAGCAGAAGATTAACATGAAAAACACGCAGGCAGACACCCGAGATGACTCAGTCTCCTTAAACCAAATCAAAAGTTTGCACTTGAAGAAGATTAGGCTCACAGAGCAGCATATTGATCCCAGCTTAGCAGGTTTATTGTGTGGAGCTTGTTTTTGTTTTTCACCTGAAATTTGACTCACTGTCTGGGCGGACTTGTTGAACAGGCGATCCTCTCTACGTCCTAAAGATTGTCATCGGGCCCGTCATCTGCTTTGTCCTGGTGCTGTGTGTGGCCTTGGCAGGATTCATCATGTTCAAGAAAAGGTCCATATTTTTCACATCCTGCTCAATACTCATTCTCCTATTATTTGATGTGTTACCAGTGTTCTTATTAAGCTTGTTTTTCTTTTTCCTTTTAGTCAAACCCAAGGACCCAGTGGGCCCATCTATGCCTCTTCAAACCCTGAGTATCTCAGCGCTAATGATGGTAAACAGAGGGTTTGAGCCTTTTGTCAACAACATAACAGCCATAGCTGTTAAAGCTATTAAAGCTGTTTCAGCTTTAATTTAAGGGATTTTGGCTGTGATTTGTCAGCTTTGGCCGTCTGTATTTTTCCAGACACATTTAAAAATGTTTGATAGTGAAGACAAAACTGAGCTCAGTCGTATCCCCCTTTTCAGTAACACACGTGGAAAATACATCTTCACTGGAACTTTTGTCAGAGTAAATTGAAGATTTAAACAGAGTTAATCAAGCACAGTACAGGCTAACAATCTTACATCTGACTTTCAGATTTTATGACCTCAAAGTTTGTTTTGAAACAGGCTGCAGCTTCTACACCTGCTCGTTGGAAACCTGAAACCTGGAGCTCACATATCTGACATGCTCAACTCATGAAACTAGTGGACAAAAATGTAATGTTTTGTCACAGGCTGAAACTTATACATTTCTTACTGATTCCACAAAACATTACAAGTAGGTTAAGATAAGATAAGATAAATACTTTTATTCCTGAAGTCAGGAAATTACCGTTATAACAGTTAATTAAATAGAAAATACAAAAAGCAAAGCATCTGTCCTTGTGTATGTAATACTTGACTGATTTTTTTTTTTTATTAACTAATTTCTAAGGTTAAACCTAAAAAAAAGTGCATATTTTTTGGCTGTTTCAGTAGGGAAAAATAGGGTAGATGTATATAGATAGAGCAGCGTATTTCTTAAATCTTGTAAATATTTATTTATCATTATTAAAAAAAATTTTTTAGTTAATAGTTTTAGTGTGCAATTTAAAAAAATTAAGCTATTGATTAGTCCGAAGCTGTCTTTCATTCCCCTTGTTCTGTCTGCCGTACATAAAGAAACAGTGAATCATCACGTCTGAGAAGGTGGAATCGGAGGATGTTCAGTCCACCTTGTTTGGAATTGGCTGTCGAAATTGTTGCTGGTTGATCAATTATTCAACTAACTGTTGCAGCTCTAATTTTTTACATCTAACAGCTTGTCCTGCAGGATTTCCTTAAATCAGTTTTGTTGAGCATGAGTTTCATTTCTGGTGCAACTTCTACTCTCAGATTAGTTCAAATGCAACAGTTTAATACAATGAGGTCTTGCATTGCATTAAAACCCCAGTTGTTAATCGTTTCGCTTTGAGAACCTGATTGTTCTGTGGGTTTCAGCAGCAGAAGTAATGAACTTTAGATAAATTCATTCAGACGTTCAGTTTTTGTCTTACAATTTAAAGTTTCATTAAGTCAGGTTACTTACATAGTTTTATTTTTTTATTACCAGTGATGCCCACTAACCTGTTTTCTTGTGTGCTTGTAAACTTTAAGGCCTAAATTTAAAAAAAAAAAAAATTTTTTGCAGTGTATGAGGAGGACGAGTGGGAGGTGCCCAGGGAGAAGATCACCATTTTAAGGGAACTGGGTCAGGGCTCTTTCGGCATGGTCTACGAGGGCATTGCCAAGGACATCATCAAAGGCGAGGGCGAAACACGAGTAGCGGTGAAGACGGTGAATGAGTCAGCCAGCCTGAGGGAGAGAATCGAGTTCCTGAACGAGGCCTCCGTCATGAAGGCCTTCAGCTGCCACCATGTGGTAAAGAGAAGCGATATGTTTTAGTTTTGGTTACTGGCGATGTGTAAAAGTTCAAGGTGGAGTTTGAATCAGTGGAGCGTAGCCGTGTGTGTGTTAGCTGTTATTTATGAGCATTTAGAATAGAAAGTACTAAATGTGCTAAAATCAGAGCTGTGTGAAATGCAGCAGCTGCTTCACCTGCTGATTTCTAATTCTCGTTTTTGATAAAGTGATAAAAAACCAAAACTATATTAGGAAAAAAATCCCCGTGTTCCTGTCTGCCAGGTGCGTCTGCTGGGTGTGGTGTCTAAGGGGCAGCCCACCCTGGTGGTGATGGAGCTGATGACCCACGGAGACCTAAAGAGCTTCCTGCGCTCTCTGCGCCCTGACGCTGAGGTAAAACATTTGTTTGAGTTATGTTTATACTTGTTTTATCAGATTGAACTTCGAGTTTCTTTTCTTCTTTTCACTTCTGCATTTTATGTGTGTAATAGGCAAACTATTCTTAGGTTGCATTTTGCCTGTCAGTATACAAATTTCTGAAAGCATCTTTTGTATCTCTGCATGGGTGAATTGTTTTCACACAACAGCATAAAGGCTTGTCAAACGTCATGTTTTAACTGGACTAATTCTGCTCAATCAAAGAGCCTTTGCTGCTCTTATTAACACATTAGGCTCTACGTTGGTACTTTGTGATGGCCCATCTAGAAAGGTGCTTTAAAAATACACTTAGTTTACATGTAGAAGTGCAAATAAAAGACGATTTAATTCCATCAGTGTTTAAAGTAAGCCACCGTTAACACGGTTAGAGTCATAGTCATTTTCTTGATGAAATATTTCTCTCCATCTGCTGTTTTCTTTGCAGTCAGATTGTTTTGGTAGAGACTAAATCACATCTACAAAATATGAATGGATTACATCAGGCACTCTGTGGACAAATAAGGATCAATTGTTGTATTAAAACAGAAACTGGAGTGAAGCGATGTCGCCTTTTTAAGTAAACATACAGATGGCATTTTTGTTGAAGTAGAAGCAGGGCTGAGCCGCAGGATGCTGACAGAAGGTTTTAGCAGTAAAGCCAATTTGGAAACGTGGCAGCAGCCTTGAAAAGGGTGGTTGGTTTGTTGGGAGCCGAGGTTATGATTCACTAAACTAAAAATTAAAACTTCTTTACCGATTCCCTTGGTTTACTACAGTGAACTGACCAGACCTCAGAAAAAGAAAAAAAAATAACCCAAATTTATATCATGCAATAAAAACATACAGGAAATTTCAGTTTGGTCATATTTTGGTCATATTCCGTTGTAAAACGGAGAGATACAGAAAATCATTCGCACCCACAGCCATCAGGCTTTACAGTTTCAATACAAATAGCAGATGAGCTGTCAGACAAATGAATTTCCCTCTGGGATCAATAAAGTTATTCTTATTCTTATTTGTAGACATAACCACCCTCAGGAGGCTTGGGTACAGTTGATTTTAACATACATGACAAAACTAAGCTGAAGTCCAAAATTTTCTTATTTTACTTATTATCTTTTCTAAAATTTCAAAACTATTAGATTAACATGCAAAAAACAGATTTCATTGATCCATCTTTGTTTATTCTCTATGAATTTTTAACTTGAAGATGTCAAACTGGGTTCTTTGAATTATTGTAGTTTAGTAAGAATACAAGTGGATAAAACTTTTGATTAAAACATCACTGATCAATCACAATCCTCACAGAGTTATTATAGATATATCATGACTAATGAGACAAATTGGCTGGGTTACATCCCTATGTGTGTGGCTGCACTGAACGGGGGTTTTCCTTTCATAGCCGACAGGTTTGCTGGACGAGGATTTGGGGCAAAAAGTGTGTTTTGTTTTGTTTGTTTTTTGCAGTTTATGCATTTGAAACTGTTCAATTAACTACATTTTTCATGCAGATACTGCTCAAAAAAATTAAAGGAACACTTTTTAATAAGAGTTAAGCATCAAGTCAGTTAAACTTGTGGGATATTGATCTGGTCAGTTAAGTAGCAGAGGAGGTTGTTAATCAGTTTCAGCTGCTTTGGTGTTAATGAAATTGCCAGAAGGTTTGCTGCGTCTCCCGGCACAGTCTCAACAGCATGGAGGAGATTTTTTGAGCAGTGTAGTTTTGAGAGGTATTTGCAGACAGTGAAGTTAAGATAACAAACAGTGGAAATATTGGAAAGTCCGGTTATTCTTGATTGCATCATTGTTTGGTTGTTTTTGTGCACAGCCGGGATTCTCTGTTTGCATCTTTGGCTGGCTTTTCCCGTGTGTTGGGATATTGCTGTGTTACAGCAGCCGGAGCACGAAAAACAACCTGGCCCAGTAAAATAATTACAATACCACAAAACCAAATGACTCAGAAAGGTACAAAAATTACACAAAGAGGGAGGTCAGGGAAATAGAAAAATAGAGTCAAGTGTTTGTATTGTACACCATTATTGTACTTTTCTGATCTTCTTCAGCCTGATATAATGAAAAACTACCAATTAAACTGAAACTGAACATTTGTTTAACAGTAAAAACTAAACTGAAATGAGTAAAGCCCACTCTGGAAATTAAACTAAAACTAAATTGATCTAAAAACAAAAATTTTAAACTAAATAGAAATAAAAACTAAGAAAAAATACTAAACTATAATAAAAACCAGTCAACAACAATAAATTACAAAAGTGTTGCTGAATTAACATTAAATGTTTGATGGTGTTTGCACAAATAAACTTCATTAATTTTCTGGTAAGTTCTAAGTGTTCAAACTGAATATCAGTAGGGTGTGTGAGTCTGTCGGGTGTTATGTTTTGTAACTGTATTGACGATGCAATATCCTGTCAATAATGCACTTAAAGTATAATAATATAATGATTGTACCATTATTTTGTGTGTTTTAGTGCGGTTATGGTTAGTTTAATTAATATTCCACAAAAGACAACACAATAAATAAAATTATAGATGAATTTGATTAATAAGGTCAGAAAAATTAATGACAGCCTCCTACCTGCCCCCCTCAGAATCAGCTTATTTATTTGTTTGTTTGTACAATAACTTTAGGTCCGCAAAGTATTTTGCCATGGGTGAAAATTCAAATTATTTTTCCAGCATTTTTGATCACTCATAACTTCTTAAATACAGAAGATATCCACACGAAATCCACAGCGCTCAAAACGCATTTCAGTTCTCTTAAAAAGTGCAACCGAAGCAATTTTACACCCGCTCAAGGTGTCACAGTATAAAGCCAAAACCTTGTTTTTATTCTGCTCAACTTTTTTTTATAACTTAGCATCAGTATCATGGGATGTATCATAGTTTTGATTGCAAAACTGCACCAATTTAAAATCTGCAATGTAGAGTCACAGAAACAGGCATTGGTAACCTGGATGTTTTATCTCTCTTTTTGATGGTGAAAACTTTAAAAAGTCATATCAGCGTGTGGGATAGCTGCCGGGTTAAAGCAAGTTGTATCATATGAAAAGTCCTCATTTTGATACCAGGCTTATCTTCTAGCTGTGATTTCTTGTAAAACATGGTTAGATGGTTTTACTGCATGTAAATCAGCTGATTAAAAGGTGCTCAGGTGGGAACTTTTCTCAGATTTGACTTATTTTATATGCAGTGATCCATCAACGTAACAGCTAGTTCCTGTACATTTTTAATAGATGATATAATAAAAATAATTTTCATGTATTTGTGACCCTGATAAGTCTGTTAGTAGATCAGAATTCTAAAATCTTTCTCATGTCCCTCAGAATAACCCCGGCCGTCCACCGCCCACTCTGAAAGAGATGATCCAGATGGCTGCAGAGATTGCGGATGGCATGGCTTACCTCAACGCCAAGAAGTTCGTCCACAGAGACTTGGCAGCCAGAAACTGCATGGTAGCTCACGATCTTACGGTCAAAATAGGAGGTAAGGTTTCATAAAGTAAAGGGGCACAAAAGAAGAGCTTAGATTTTGGTGCCTCCTAGTGGAAGCATGAAAAGACAACAATGCACAGGATTACTCACTGTCACACTGATGGTTATTTAGCTTTGTATATTCAGTCATCACACATTACTCAGACAGCGTGAGCATATAAAAGGTGCCATGTAGTGACTGAACAGGCACAGGCAGAAGCAGTGCTAATATACGCCCTTCTAATTAAAAGTAAAATTGGCTGTAATTTGGACTGATTAATTTTTTCCTTCCTAGACTTTGGTATGACAAGAGACATCTATGAGACCGACTACTACAGAAAGGGAGGGAAGGGTCTGCTGCCTGTCAGGTGGATGGCGCCTGAGTCTTTGAAAGACGGTGTCTTCACTACACATTCAGACTGCTGGTCAGTGAGACGTCTGGTATTCAGACTCCTTGTCCTCTTTTATACTTTTTCTTTCTGCTTTTGAAACTGCAGTGGGCATAAAACCAGATCAGAGTAACAAGCGGTAAACATTACAGATGTTTGAGTGATACCTGAACAGACATGCAGCGTTGTTTATCAGTATCACCTGCATCTGTCTGCCTGTTAACAGCATCAAGTGTTTACAGGCAGATTTACTCTGGCGTCTAATTGCTGTGTTTTCATTCTCCTTGCGTCGTTCCCTCTTCTCCACCTGTTTACCAGGTCATTTGGGGTGGTGCTGTGGGAGATCAGTACGCTGGCCGAGCAGCCGTACCAGGGCATGTCCAATGAGCAGGTCCTCAAGTTTGTCATGGAAGGAGGCTACCTGGACCGGCCGGACAACTGTGCCGACAGACTGTGAGTACGAGCAGAGGGGATTCGGTGGCTTAAACTAACAGCTTATAGTCTGCACTGCTCCTGCAACAATTTCAATTCAATTCAATTTTATTTATATAGCGCCAAATCACAACAACAGTCGCCTCAAGGCGCTTTATATTGTAAGGTAAAGACCCTACAATAATACAGAAAACCCCAACAATCAGATGATCCCCTATGATCGAGCACTTGGCAACAGTGGGAAGGAAAAACTCTTTTTTAAAAGGAGGAAACCTCCAGCAGAACCAGGCTCAGGGAGGGGCAGCCATCCTTTGTGACCGGTTGGAGGTGAGGGGAGGAAGACAGGACAAAAGACACACTGTGGAAGAGAGCCAGAGATTAATGATAACTAATGATTAAATGCAGAGTGGTGTATAAACACATAGTGAGTGAAAAGAGGTGAGAAAAGGAGAAACGCTCAGTGCATCATGAGAAGTCCCCAGCAGCCTAGGCCTATTGCAGCGTAACTAAAGGAGGATTCAGGGTCACCTGATCCAGCCCCAACTATATGCTTTATCAAAAAGGAAAGTTTTAAGCCTAATCTTAAAAGTAGAGAGGGTGTCTGTCTCCTGAATCCAAACTGGGAGCTGGTTCCATGGAAGAGGGGCCTGAAAGCTGAATGCTCTGCCTCCCATTCTACAGGGTGGGCCATTTATATGGATACAACGTAATAACATGGGAATGGTTGGTGATATTAAA
>VUQS01022901.1:22185-39117 GCA_015108495.1 Heterochromis multidens | reverse complement strand
GTTTATTTAATAATAAAAAAAAAAAAAATAAAAAAAAAATATTATAAAAAAAAAAACAAAAAAAAAAAAAAAAAAAAAAAAAAAAAAAATCATGTACCATGTAAATAAACAAAAAAAGAAGAGAAAAAAAAACAGACATTCACTATAGTTTTACAATCACTGAGATGTAATAGAAAAAAAGTCGATACTAGGGACATATTTGGTATGAATGGGCTGAAAAGTAAACAATGATAAATGTGTTGTAAAGAGATCTAGAAAAACTGAGTCTGCACCGATACTGAAACAAGCAGAGGAGAAACTGAAAGAAGCAGAAAGAGGCTGACAAACACATGAGAGCTGGTGATAATCCTGTACGGTTTAACAGTAAGCCAAAAGGCACACAGGTTGAATACTGGAGATAAAACAAGACCACGTTGCATGACACAAAATGCAATTTGTACAGACAGCACTTTAGATTTCAACCCATCCTATGCACGCTTTATGAACCCCAACAATACTTCCTTCAAATGAGGACCCAAAAGCATCTAGACTGGTCTTCTGATTTAATAACACACCTGGCTGAGATGATCCTGTTTTGATCCCATTCACTCACTGAATTATATCATTCTGCCTCTAAAAAAATCCCCTATCCCCATGAATTAAAAATGTTCCTTTGATTGAATACATGTGGAGATCATCTATTATTATTCTTTCACGTCATTCTAAAAATATCAGCCGCAACCTTCAAAAACACATACAGAATGATTCCCTGGCACACTCAGTAACAAAAGATATCAGCTCCTCTCCTTTCCCCTCCTGACACTGAAGACGGAGGAAGCTGACACGTGATAGCGTTCTCACGTCACCAGAGCAGAAGGAGCCCGAGAGGATCTTTAATAAAACAGACGCATCCCTGTAGCCTGATAGTTAAATTAAGTGCCCAAGACTCTTATATGGACAAGGTGATACAATCTCCCGAAGGAAGTCATTTCAGGCTGGATTTAGCTAACAGGCTAGCAACTTTGCACTTATAAATAAGATGTGAGGAGGGGTGGGAAGCAGTCATCATGACATTTTGCCAATCTGTATCTTCTTCCAGGCCTCAGAAGCAGTGAAAATACAGGAGTCGATGATCCCAGCGACTGTGAACGTCCCTCCGACGATAGCACAAATCTACAAAAAAAAAACAAAACAAACAAAAAAGAAAAAAAAAAAAAAAAAAAAAAAAAAAAACCCATCAGACTTAAGATTTAAGAGCTTTGATGTTTTCTTTTTATGTCTCAATATCAACGGCGCCTAATCACATTTATCAAAACAATACACTGCGCTGACACCTCGGTATGTGTTGGAATCCAACAAAGAGCCCGGCTGTAGCCTGACTCACAATCTTGAGCCATGACTCACGATCACATTCAAAACACAGTCATCTCCTATCCATGCCTTAAGTCATGATAAACTTAAACAACACACAAGACAAATAATGGTGTGGCTCATCAGCCAGGCAGCCAATTTAATGCTGACAGCATTATCAGTCAACAGGAAACTTCCTGATGAGGTGCTACAGGCTAAGCCAAAAATTCCTCAGATGACAAAGGGAGTTGAGGAAGACAAAAGGGATTCAGCGTGTTAGGAAATGGTGATTATTAACTTCCATGCCAAGAACACAAGAGTTACATTTAGAAGCCAGTTAGACTTGTTTAGCACAAGAACTAGGAAAAAGGAGGGAACAGCTAGCCAGGCTTTGTGAGATGATGGGCTTTTCAAATACTGAGTGTCCATTAGATTTCTCACTAAAAAAAAAAAAAAGAAGAATTTGGTTTAATAGTAAACCTATATTTTTTTCTCTTTTTAAAAAAATTTTTTTTTTTATGAGTGGACTCAAACTCCAAATAAAACAAACCCTACTTGTTTCCTTACTTTTAACCCAGCAGCTAAATTCTTCACTATGTTATCCAGCCAGCATTTGAAAGCTTTATTTGTAGTGTGGTACTGGGCAGTGGAGTTGTTGGATTTTTGACTGAAAAAAGCGAGTACACAAAACCAAGACATTTAGCTAAAATGCATGAATGCTTAACAGAACTGAGGAGAAATGCAGGATTGGGTGATAAATCTTAGTAGCTATAGTCATTGAGTGTTTTTCTATCTATGCTTTTACTGCACTGGAAATGTGTTTGGGATCATTGTCACGCTGAAAAATAAAGCCGCTGCCAATCAGATTGTTTCCAGATGGTATTGCATGGTGGATCAAAATCTGACTAATTCAATTTCAATAATTCCATCAGTTTTGACAAGATCTCCAACACCACTGGCTGAAATGCAGCCCCAAAGCATGACAGTCTCCTAGATAGGTTTTTTTAGCTCTGACACTTTCTTTTGTTGTTCTACACTTGTCCAGTTTCCTCAAATTTCTTAAGAACACTGCACACCATGTTGACATATGCCAAGTTTTCAGCTAATAGATCCTTGGGAATCACCTCATTGGTGCAAAAATACTATTTTATGCCTGTCAAACTGTTATCGTTGGCATTTTTCACAGATTCAACTAAAGAAATGGGAACAAATGTTTTTGTAACAGGCTGCTAGTAACAAAGTGCCTAAAGATACAATTTAAAACAGGTTCTTTGTCGGTGTTGTGTCTGTTATGTGTAGACACAACACTGGTTCATTCATTGAGTCAGGGACCTTTTTTATGCCTGAATAATTCATAGGTCAGTATTAAGTGGCCAAACAAACAGAAAAGGTCAAGCACAAGGACTAGCGGGAAACTTTTTTTTTTTTTTACTAAAAGTTACAAGAAAGTCTGGCTCCTTGAAAGCAAGATATAAAGAAATGAGGGGTGGCTCAAGACTTTTGCACATTACAGTAAAAGGTGATCTTTGGACTTGAACTTGAAAGACCTGTAAATCAAATAAAAGTGACTTTCACAAACAGCCCTGGGGGCACAGCTTTTGTGTTTGCTCACTGTTGTGATGAAGCGGTAGAAGGGCTGTCTCCTCTCTGTGTACTTTACTGTGATCGGACTGAGGTCGTATCTGAACCAGATCGCTGGGATAATTCTTCCTGTGTGGCTGTACGCAACATATTCCTGTGTGGAAAGGAGAAAGAAGAAAAAAAGAAAAAAAAGAGAGAGCATCACGATTTTAATGTGCTTTGGCGCAATGTCATCTAATCAACAGTGAGAAAGTTAATCCTATTACGTTTGTAAAATAAATCTGTGTATATATTCTTATCTACAGTGGTGGCAGGAGTGTTTATGAGTCACTACAGAACCAGTTTCGGATAAAGTCACTCGACAGTCATAAATGATTCATTAAAAATGAATCTTGGCTGAATAATATTCCAATGAAGTAATCTCGAGGAGGCTACAATATAAATGTATTTAGTTATTTAGTTATTGCTACGAGTTGACATGGTTATCAGTCAGCGGATATAAATCCATTTCTCCAAAATCAGTGCTCCAGTAATTGCCCAACACAATAACTCTGACCATATTAAACACATTTAGCGTGACGTAGACGAATGCAGCAGTCCAAGCTCGGATGCGGGCCTCAGCTGGACCACTATTTATGCTTAGGAAATGAGGTTTTGGAATATTTTGCTCAGGCCCTTATTGTCCCTGCTTCACAGCTGACCTGCACTGTTATTACTCCACACTCCAATCCCAGCTGTCAGTCTACACAGTTCTAGGAAGTGTTTTTTTATGGTTTGTTGACATCTTGGGAGTGTTTCCAGTCACCAGGGGTGAGCTTTCACTTTCAGATGAGTGGACATGTTAACACAAGCTAAACGTGCTCCAGCCATATGCTGAGATGGTCACGCTGTTGCTGTGATGAGAAAAGGTTATCAGCTAATGAGTGAAGGGATGCAGTACCTTATTGGCTACTGTGTACTGGTAGGAGAACCTCTGTTTGCCTGAGAGGTCTTCATAGACTGTTGGTACTATCTTCAATATGTAGTCATGTGAAGCCAGAGCTGCAAGAGAGACAAACAAAGCATCTTCAGCATTCAAAGTGAGTGCCATCTTTGTAACACAATTTCCCACTTTGTTCTGTCCAATGGGTGTCTCGTGATATTACAGCATCCTATGTAAGTACTGTCATAAGGTGGTCATAATGGGTACATGTGGTGTCTGGATACATACGATTAGATGACAGCCTGTCGGCCCCTCCTAAAGCATTAAAGGCTCCTTGGACTTTTTGTACCTGTGTGACAATAAAGAGAGAAAACATCTGTGTTCATATTGTAGATCTCCTTCTCCACTCTGTCTAATTTAAAAAAAAAAAAAAATTTTAATGTGTCTCCACCTGGAGCTTTTCTCCAAAGGCAAGCTTGTGGATGGTGTGGGTCATGTCAGGGCTTTGAGGCTGCGCTGTGGCACTGTGTGTTGACACGTGGAAGTTTCCCGGTACCTGAACACAAACACATACACAAACAAACACAGCGAGGTGGGTTTGTGTCTAACGCCACAAGCACCTGCAAGACATTTAGTTAGCTAATGACGGAGCCTGAATGTGTTTGGTTGGAAACTAAATGTTCCTTGCCTCCTGACTGTGCATGTTTTACATATTTCCAACTACTCCCACAACCAAGAGTGTCAATTGTTCAACTGCTGGGTTAATCATTGTAAATGTAGTGGAAAGACTGACGCACAAGATGCAGACGTGAGACAAACACAGCTTCATGGAGCCTAGATTAGACAGTTAGGTGTAACTAAATCCCAGCGCTCCCTCCATTTAGCATAACTCAATTTAGACCAAAGAGGTTGGTGGGGGCAACCTCCATTTTTAACTCAAGTCCAAGACAAATATACAGCTGACGTCTGGTCCAAGATTGTATGTCAGTAAAATACAAATATCAGGCTTAGTATCCAGTCCATCATAATGAAACTACTGGGCACAGAAAAGCTGAGTTTTGCAATTTCTTGTAGGGAAACTGGAGCGTAAGTGATTCACACAGTATGTATGGGTTACTCTTCTTACACTGTGAGATGAGGTCTTACTTTGTTGATGGTGAACTCTCCCTCAAAGCGACAACCATCACCCTGGTTGAGAGGAATCTTCATCGAGTTCTCTATGTGACCGACCTCGTGGCGTCCCATCTCATCTTGGATGTCCAAACCCACCACTGAAAGCAAAGAAACATGGGAGACAATTCAAGCGGGTGCTCACACAAATTCAGACGGGTGCTGGGATGATTAGTCAGTTAATCGTTTAGTTAAACAATAGAAAGGAATCAACAAAAATTATTGACAATTTTCTGGGACTTATTTGTTATTTAGTTACTACCTTAATCTCTAAGATATCCAGAAAACAGTGACAAACTAAAGTGTTTTTTAACTCTATAACAAACATTTGCCTATTTTATTTATGGCTTTAGCTAAAATCAGCTATCTGAAAACATCACCACCTTGTAGCAGGTGTTTTTCCAGACTTTCTGGGCACCTAAATGGTTGAAATAAATGATTGATACCTGATATTGATTGTTCTCAATATGAGCAGTTTTTTTTTTTTTTATTATTATTATTTTGAAAAACCAAACACGCACTTTTTATTCATAAAGAAAGAGAAAAAACCCAAAGAGAGGATATCTAATTATCACTGCAGAGGGTGACCCACAGAGTAAACACACAAAGTCCAATCAGACCATTTATGACGCTCAATCGCCCCTTCTCTCTATGTCGGTGTTTTTCCATCTAGACTTCACCCCTTTCTTGCAGGCCTCCGTGCATTGGCACACATTGGCAGTGGCCTATTTTCAGAGCCTGCCTGCGTTTTATGTCAGCCAGCAGCACTGAGAGAGAGAGAGAGAGCGAGAGATCTCTGCTTGATCTGTGCTAAAAACCTCCACATGCCGTCTGTCTGGCCTTTGACATTCAAGAAGGGATTCTCCCTCTCCATCTATCCAGATCTCAAAATACAGTGCACAAATATAAGTGAAGTGTGCCTGTGTGTGTGTGTGTTTGAGCGAGAGATGGGTTGTTTCTCCTTTTTAAGACATTTAGGACTGGAAGCGGGTTGATAGAAAGTGCAGGTTATTATAAGGTTATTTACACGCGGATGTGCTTTTCCATGAAGTCACAAGTCAAGGCGGGGCAATCCGTAAAGGTCAGCGGAGGGAGATGATGTTTAACTCTGGAGCAGCAGAGCAGATAAATGCTAAAAACAGGAGATGGAAATGTCAAGTTTTCCATGATGAAAGAGCTTCTTCCTTGAAGTAAATTTGCAATGGAGGACAACCTCTTTGGAGGCCTGGAAAATTGACTTATGTAGAATATTAACTCGCAAGGAGAGGAATGTTTCTGCTCATTACATGCAGCTGCAGTGTGGTCAAACCGACGTGTTTGAGCTGGTATTTAAGTGGGCCCCGCACTTGAGAAAAAAAGCTTCAATTTTGCAAATAAACAAAACCACTATACATACAATCATCAAGAGCGTTCATTAGTAACGGCAGGGGACGGCCTTTGTTTAGGCATGCCATGAGTGAGCGAGCTCGTCTGAACACATGGCCAGCATCTGTGTGTCTGCATGCCAAAGCCTCTATCGCAGAAATCTGGACTTAATTTTCACACAAGCAGTTATAAGCCTTTCCATTTTTGGATATCGCCCGAACTGAATCAATGTGCAAGTTTTCTGTGCTTTCCGAGACCTGCCAGTGTGTTTGTGCAAGTGATTTGTCATTTGACATAGTTTCGGAGGGGAGTCACGAAGAGCACAAAAGTGACCTGGCACCCTTCAACTGCACACTCCACACACATCAAAGTGCATCATACGAGCCAGCAGAGGCAACTTAATGTGAAACACAGATCACAGCTGTGTGGCAGCACAAGATTCAACGGGAGATGTATGGCAGAGGATGTTCTTGTCTTATCTAGGAGCATGCCAGACTGCAACTGCTACATACAGTACTGTGCACAAGTTTTGAGTCACCCCTCATTTCTTTAGATTTGGCTAGGAAAATGGGAAATAGGTGCAGCGATTTATTGAAACATGCGCAAACACACATGAAAATACAGTATATAAGGCAAAAACAGAATTAGTATAATTTTAGCAAGCTTGAAAGTCAATATTTGGTATTGACCACCTTTATTTTCCAACACAGTCTAAACTCTCTTAGGCAGCTATCTTGTAATTTCTTTAAGTAGTCTTCAGGAATAGCTCTCCAGGCTTCTTGAAGGACACTCAAAGCTCTTCTTTGGATGTTGGCTGCCTTTTGTTTCGTTCTCAGTCAAGATGATCCCACACTGCTTCAATGATGTTGAGGTCCAGGCTCTGGGGAGGTCAATCCATGTCTGATGGTGTTGCACTGTGTTTTTCTATCCAGGTATGCATTTACTGTAACTAGCAGTGTGTTTGATGCTTTCAAAAGCTATCCAGATGGTATTGCATGGTGGATTGAAATCTGATGGTACTTTTCTGTGTTCATAATTCCATTAGTTTTGACAAGATCTCCAACACCACTTACTGAAATGCAGCCCCAAACCATAACAGAGCCTCCACTGTGTTTTACAGATGGCTGTAGACACTCACTGTACCTCTCTCCTGAGCTTGTCTGTACATATTGACAATGATTTGAAAACTTTTCTCCCCGTTTTCCTCCCTTAAGAATGACTTCTTTACAGCCATGGATAAACTGAAGGGTCAGATGCATCTCTCGGGTCCTGTGTCAGGTCTTTGCTGATTTTTTTCCTATTTCTTAAGGACATTACTTTTCAGGTACTGTTCATCTGCTGCAGATAGCTTTTAGGCCTTGACACTTCTGTTGTCCTCCATTTGTTTTGGTGCAAAAATACCGTTTTATGCCTGTCAAACTGTGTTATTTTTGGCATTTTTCGTAGTTTCAACTAAAGAAATGGGAACAAATTATGTGTTTTTGTGACAGGCTGCAAGTACAAAGTTCCTAAAGATACAATTTAAATTTCTGTTATGTGTAGACACAACACTGGTTCATTCATTGAGTTGTGTACTTTTTTATGCTTGAATAATTCATAGGTCAGTATTAAGTGCCTCAACAAACAAAAAAAAAATATCTTCTGAAAATGGTCAGGTACAAGGACTGGAGAACTATTGCTCAAATCCACTCAAGACTTTTGCACAGCACTGTAGTGTTGAGAGTCTGCTTCTTTATCTAAGGCATCGTTTATCCTTTGCTAATATGACATGTTAAATGACAGGGCACATGGCGAGTATGAGTCTGATAAAGGGAAAAAAAGGCCTTATACAGTGTGAAAGAGAAAAAATACAAACAGAAGATGTAAAGGAGAGAAATAGAGATTTGTATATATGTATATACTCACAATCACAGTGTAAGTTTGGCAAACTGATGTTTAAACTCACATCTATCTTCCCACCACTGTCTTTATCGGGATCATCCACATACAGTTCATTTACACTGCAATGGATGGAAAAAAGAAAAATGGTTAGATTAACAGAAAACAAACTTTTACTGAGAAAGTGGAAAAAAGGGTCCATTTTCATTAGAAAAAGACAATTTTCTACTTCTACGTCATGCCATTGCACACCACTTTAATAACAGGGGACTCATCTTCTGCCAAATTGCAAGGAGAGAGCATTTGTGTACCCCTGTCGGTGTAATTTCCTTTCTGTCACACCCTTACCAAGTCATCGCTTATTACACATTGCCAAGAGGCTGACGCATGCACAAAGCCAATTTCCTGTCACAAATATGACTCCATTCATTGGTTACAACACTGGCTGGGCAGAATATATCATAATGAGGGCATTGACATTCATAATTAAGTCCCTGTCTATGCCTGTGTGGTAACCAAGGAACTATGCGTTTCAGCTAGAGGATATTACAGACAGGCGGCAGTACCTACATTTCAGTGGCTATGAATCCCGTCAGCTCAGACAGGAAGAGGAAGAGTATGAAGACGCAGCAGAGAATGGAAACTGTGGGCAAAGAGGAAGAAAGTTAGAATAAAGACTTTGTTCAAACTTAGGTCACTGGTGGTATTTCATATGTCACTTCTTTCACACTAATCACAAGTTACACCAGCTTTACACGGAATGATGCAAGCCAAATGATCCAGACTAATCCGGGTCTTTAGGAATGGCTGACCTAAGCTATTGGTATTAATGAAATCACAGCAGCTATAAAAAATTTCCCTAAATAGCAGTTTTACTGACAGTGTTAGCTGTGCCATTACGCTGCTTTTTAAAGAACCTCCTACACTAATTACACATTAAATACCAGCACACCAGGCGGCCATTACAGCATATCTTCTTTGAGAGAGGTGATCTCATGCTACGCCTTAGTAAGTCCTACAAACAACTCATTTTAGGCTTCCTTAGACAAACTCACACACTGACAATCACCCAGGCCAAAAATGGCTCCTACAAAAGAAGCTGAGCAGAAACCAAATTAGGAAAATTAACCTAACTGTTAAGTTAAGGGCCAACATAAAGTCTGAGCTTAAAAAAGGAGAAGCAGCCAGGTTGTCTGCTTCATTCCATGTGCCAAACTAATCAGCTGAAGAGTCAAATAAAATAGGTGCCATGTGTTTACTAAGATAAATATGGAGGGAACTGATCTGTGTCTGCGCAAATGTGGTTTATCTGGTATGGTGAGAGCTTTGGTTAGAAAGCTCTCGCTCAGCAGGTGAGGCATGTTTACGTGGCAACTGTCTCCTAGGTTCACACAATCACACGACCTTGTGGTTAAGCAGGGCGTCAGAGACGAACCTGTGGCTAGAGGAAGCTTTACATAAGGTAATGTTTAACCAACAAACAAGGGAGTGTCACTATGACACACAGATTACGAATTCAGGTTCATTAAAAGACTTGTACAGTAATTTTTCCCTGCCCTCAAAGGATGCAATATAGGACAGCAATTACTAAAGATTAGAGCAATGGGCTACAACTGATTTTAAACAGTCTCACAATGGAAATACTGACACCCCAAATGATTTACAAAGACACAGCATGACTGTCTTCTATTTAAGCTCCAGCTCATCCGGAGAGCTCGGACATTCTTAGGACTGTGACACAAAAGAATCAGCTACAATAACACCATGAATCAGTCACTGACATTTGAAACTAGCCTTATTTATGCAATTAGATGTACCTTTTTTGTAACATCTGTGTTCCTTCTTTGTTCCCCCCACATAGCACAGGCAAAAAAAATTTTATTTTTTCAACCAGCACAGGCAAAAAAACAACACCACACAAATACTAAGAGAGAAAATCAGACAAACAAGAGACTTATACATTATATCCAAAACAAGAGTCGTTCCGGAAACCACAGTGGCAAAAACAGAGCTATTGTTTAGAGTAAACTAAACCCAACAGAATGTGCCCTGAAAAAAAAGGAGAGAAAAAAGCAGATGAGGGTCAAATATTTGGCCTTTTGTGAAAAGACAGGCTCTGATTCTTTTTTCCCACCGTGGTGGCCTGGTGTGGATGAAGTATTAACAGTTGTTTAATATCCAAATCAAACCAGTGCCGTCACCCCTAGACAGTGGATGGAGACAGGAAGGGAGTTAACTGTGTACAGGAAAAACCTATATCCATTTCCTCTTGGGTGGAAACGCTGGCGTATAACTTTAGTAACTTCTTTGTGCTGTCATCCAGGAAATTATTATCTGCTTAAAAGGGTCTAATACTGGAATGGCAGTTCTGTTTATCTACTGTCATGAGTTTTGTTGATAGTTTTCCTAATATTCCTCTTCATCAGCTGACTAATTAATAAGGATGGTGCCAAAAATGTGTCATCAGGTCCCTTGTCTTCTATCAAGCAGTGAATAATCAATGTAGCCCCTGATTACACAATGACTTATTGATGACAAGGAAAGCTCATGACCTGACAGGAAAAAGCAGTCAAATTTCCACTGATAACTCCTGAGTTGCCCGTGGCTATGAGAAAGCATGATCATTAACATTTTTACCATACCAGATGTGCTAAAACAGGTACTTCTCCAAGCAGTTTGTTTCTACATCAGAACGTACCTCTGTGCTGAGAAAAGGGAAGTACTTTAATCACAATTACCTGTCATCTCCTTCCTAAACATCTGTCTCCCTGAGCAAGGACCTGTATCCCATAAAAGTAGGCTACAGCCTCTGAAGCCCTGCTAGGACTGAAATGCTATTGCTATTTAAGAATGAGGCGGTTTGCAGATATGACTACAAAGGGTCCATTATCTTTCAAGAATGAACCGTATTTTTCTTTTTTAATTACTTGGTTGGTTTACTGTATGCTATACAGTATATGATGCAAGGTTAGCCCTGCTAACACAGCTCAGCATCTTTTAATGTGAAGTCGAGCAAGTTGTTTTTTAATATAGTGAACTAAAACTAAATTAAAAACTAGAAATATGAGTTATAAAACATTTCAGTTAACTGAAATTTTAAAAAAGAAAAAATAAACTTCTGGAAAAAAAAAAATATAGAAACAACACTGTGTACTCCACTCTAAAATAAAATAAGAGGATAGAGAAATATCTTTATCTTTAGTCTTTGTCTTTAGATATTTGTTATCTCAACCTGCCAGGTGAGGCTTTGTTGCGTATGTTTATTTTCATTTGAGATGTCTATGACTGAGTCAAGTTGATTCAAAAGTGCTGTGTTTATACTGAAATATTAACACTGAAATTACTAAAAACTAAACTGAAACTAAACATTGTCAAACAATGTATGCTAAACTGAACTGATCTAATCCACTCAGGAAACCATCTGATAGAAACTAAATGGAAAACACAAAACAATAATAATAACTCTGAAGCTGAGGCCTTTAGTCAGCACAAAGAAAGCCCACACAAAATCTAAGCACCAGCTGCACTACTGCACAAAGATTAACACATGGCATGTTATTTATTCAACATGCAGAAAAGTGACAAAAAATACGGTTCGTCCCCTTTACAGTTTGGTTTGTGTTAATTCTCACTTTAAGAGGCGCTGCAGAGGCGGATTTTGTTACCTTTGGTCAGAGGCATACTAGTGGTTTCCCTGTTGTCAAACTACTGCAAGGAGCTGTAGTCGTGGAGGATGATCTTTTCAACTAACTTTCACTGGAAAAAGTGATTAAGTTTCATATCTTACTTTGCCACATTTTACATCTAAATCCCATTTATAGAAGAAAGATTCAGGGATTCCTGTTACACATGTGGAACAAAAATCTCCAAATAATGAAAATCCAAAAGTATATGCTCATAATTTTGGCCTGTGTATGAAGGACTACTCACTGAAAGCGCCTGTGTATGTTGGCTGGGTGAGATCTTTTGGTACTTTCCTGTAGATATCAAATCTGAGGAGAGACAAGAAGAAAGGGCAAAAGAAAATTGAAATTAGGAACGGGAAAATAAATAGCCAATGTAAATATTATGTGCTGAGAAACGCAGCACATTCTGTACCCATCAGGCTGTGCGATATTACAGAAGTGTGGTGGAATGTTAGCTTTGGACGTCCGCCATTATATATAACAGATCCAGACGGCCAGCTGCAACACATACAAACGCACACACTTTTACAGGGTTACACCTCTTCCTTTGAATGCCTGCTCTGTAATTATGACCTGACCCCAACAAAGGTCTCTGACACACCACACATACACAAATCCAACAAAAACACACAGGAATATAAACACAAGTACACCAACATCTTCAAATTATATGGTTTCATCTTCTTGGCAGTAAGTGGATATAACAACTGTTGATTTACTCTCAGTAAAATCCTCAGTTTAACATTTTTGGATATTTCTAAAAATACCTTCTTAAAAATGCTTGTAAATCAGCGTTTAAGAGACGGGAAGATCATTTCCACCTGACACAATCGACTCTGCTTGTGAAATACTGTTGTTGCCAATTTTGGGAGCTGAAAAGGGGAAGAAAAAAATCTGCTACTCAACACCAAAACTATGTAGGTTCAGGACTTCTTGCGCATGTCCTTTTTGGGCAGTGAAACATTTTTTGGCCCTGAACTCCATCGCTGACTGTGCAAACTCCACCCACACCCCGATACTCTCATCTCCCCATCCCACACTCAACTCTTTTACCAAAACAATCACATCTGTCCAGATTTCTTCCACTTAGAGGTGCCAGAGAAATAATCACAAATATGCAATGCAGGGCGGGGGAGGAAGTATGAGGGTGGGCTTCCTCTAACCCACCCCAGCTGCTTCTCTCGGTGTTACATCACCTCCTACTTTAAAGCCTTTGTTTTAATGTGAAGCACCCAAAGTTCCTAAAACTCTCAATAAGCATTCCTCTACTTCTATATGTCTCTCTTTAGTATTAGATCACTGTAGAGATGTGCTGGATCATTCTGTATCAGGATCAGGGCAACTTCTAGACTAATATAGATAGTTCATATGCAGTCACTTTCCTCGCATCGACACCATGAAGCAACCTGACACATGGAGCAAAATGACATACATCCCTGCCATGTGAAGGCCTTGGAAGTCGCGTTCTAGTCATTTCCACTTCTTTGGAGTCTGTTCAAGTATTACTTATGCATTCCCCTTGAAGATAGTCTGACCAGTGTTGGTAAGGCAGCTTGTGGTCACAGCGGTCATATTTGAAACTGATCTTGTAATGTTGGCATGTTTGAGATATGTATTTACTCACTGACAACAGCATAAAGCGACTTATTTTATGAATACATAACTTGTGAACATTAAGTTTAGCCTTTTGTCCACATGTAAACTATATTTTAGGTCACAGAAAACTGAGCTGTTGAAAAACTCCTTCCAAGGTGAAGATTTTCAGAAAGATTTTGTCTTACAATGTCAAGTTGTGAGCCTTTACCTTCTTGTTTGATGTCAGAGTGTTATTGTTTGTAGGCTTCTGATTGGCCACTATTTCTATACAGCTAGTGTTATATCACTACTTGTTGCTTTGGCATGCTCTTGACAGTGCTTGACATTGGTTTTTGTGTTTTCACAAATAAAATAAAATAAATAAATAAAAATATCTGCATTATGTGTGGATGTAGCCTAAACAACATTAAAAAATTAAAATGTGCTATGAACATACATGGATAATAGTTTTCATTCACTCGTGTTACATATTCTCTCTATTACCTCTGATAAACTGAAATAAATACTGGTTTAAACACACTTTATTGTTACATACTGTTAACTAACTGTATTGTTAAAAAAAAAAAATAAAAAAAAAAAATACACCATTACTTGCTTCTGGGTAATGAGTGTTCTTTCCTGATTACTTATGCATCAAAGGTAAATATATATTACTCTTTTCAAACTTTGTTTTTTGACCAGGAACTAAATTGTAATTAAATTTACAAATGACATTGTCCAGTCATTTACTTAAAACTTTACTTTAAAAAAAAAAAAAAATTAGAAAGTTAAAAAGGTCCCCATCTCTCGCCGTATGAGGGCAAATTCAAATGTGTCCAATAAAGCTAAATCTTTCTCAACTGGTGGCTTGACACATGAGGTGGTGTCTGATGCTACAATTATAAATAACAGGAGGCAAGGTCTAAATTACACTTGGAGTTAGCAGCTGGAGGTGTGGAAAAAATGAATACAATGACATCATGGGACTACCTCCATACTTCCTTATACAATATTTGCTCAAGTACTTAGAATTACACATCATTCGAGCTTTTAAAATGCAAACCATGTAACCACACTATTCACTAGCTGAAGGCATGGAATCACATGCAAACACACACTCCCTCACTCAGATACATTATTCTGCTTTGAAGTAAAAGTAAAAATGTATGTGATCATGTCATCCTACTGGAATAACACCACTGTTTGACAAACACTGTCCCGCACGTCAAACCTGGGGTAAGTAAATAAAGGCCAGATTTAAGATTATACCACAAAAGGACAATAACAGACGTGACCACAACAGACAACTTCCACTTGACATTAAACAAAATGAGTAACGTTTCTTGCCTTACAACTATACTATTTCAGTTAAAAATTAGAATTATCTGTAATATTTTAAAGCACAGTCCTACATGCAATGTGTTCATTCTGAAGTGACAATTAAAGTCTAATGAAATCGCTAGCACATTTACAGCAGTACACTTTAGTCCCAGTCATAAACTAATTTTTACTTTACTCAAATTTATTTTATCAGGATAAACCCCTTGATATATAACATCTCGTTTTCAAGGGGGTGCAAATACATTTACAGAACATACAATACAACAAAGACAAAACAAATAAAACAAACAACAAAAGATTTTAAATTAAAATTACAACCTTATACAAAGCAATTAATCCGGTTCTCAAAAAGTAAAATACAGTAGGCAAAACAAGTGAACACTTAAAGACTTAATGAAAACATAATGTGGTTTTAGAAAACTAAATAAAAAGTGTTGAAATGAACAAAATGAAGAAAAGAAGATAGGTTTTTTTAATAAGATTTTTTACTAACTAATTTAGATACGAAAAGGACATTAAAGAAGAATTGATCAGAGCTTTTTAGTGAATCCTGGAAAGCTGAATCTGTTCATCTGGACGTAGCTTTTTCAGTGGCAAAAACGTTTCTCCCACTGAAAACGCTACGTCCAGATGAACAGATTCAGCTTTCCGGGATTTCCTTACCTGGATTATTGAGCATGCATCAAGACTTTTTAGTGAATGACTTGAAAGAGAAGGAGCAAAAAATTGATTTAGACAATAAGGATAGTCAAAATTAATACATTTAAAGATAAATTGGTACCAGTGATATTTACATCTTAAAATCAAGAGGAAGCCAGTTGAGTCTGTCAAAAATCTACAGATCTGATTTTATATAATATTAAGAGGATGAAGATCAGATTTAGAGGAATTCTGATATACTATATCAGCCAGTGTTAATTTCGTTGACCAATAATTTTCATCATAGTTTTCGTCAACAACCTTTTTTTCTGACGAAAACAAAACGATAACAAAAAAATGAATGCATGAGGACAAAAACTATGACTGATCCAATCAGAAGTAATTAAATTTTGTAGAGAGGCGGGACGAGTTTGGAAGTGATCCAATCAGAAGTAACCTCCGTGTGCAGTAAAGTTAGAGGCGCACAATTTGATCTGCCCCCGACAAACAGGCTGGGGGGGAGGGAACTCCCATGCTCCCTGTTTTTTCATGAAAACGCGACAAAATGTCAACGCATGGGAAGAAGAGATGAGCTGACATATGGACACATTTCACATTTGATGTGAAGGAAAATAAGACACTTTGTGAACGGTGTGGAGCGACTCTCACCGGTAATAACACGACAAACTTTTACACTTTATATTTTAGTCACTGAATCAACTTTAGATTTAGTCAACAATAATCTTATGATATTTAGTCGACTAAGACTAGACTACAACTAAAGGAATTTAGATGACGAAATTATGACTAAAACTAAATGACGT
The DNA here is from genome assembly GCA_015108495.1 of Heterochromis multidens. Classification (NCBI taxonomy): domain Eukaryota; kingdom Metazoa; phylum Chordata; class Actinopteri; order Cichliformes; family Cichlidae; genus Heterochromis; species Heterochromis multidens. The sequence continues at coordinate 22,807 of VUQS01022901.1, read as the reverse complement.
TTTAGTTAAAAGACTATGACTAAAACTAAATCAAAATTTGCTGTCAAAATTAAAACTGATATCAGCATAGTACATTATTGGCAAAGTAAGCTGTGACCAAGTCTTTGTCTAACATTGTGTATAAAATTGTGTCTGGAACAATACAGAACACCAGCATCAAAACTAACCTTTCAAAACATAATCGATGGTGGTTTAACGTAAGCTCAGACTCAATCCACATTAGGGGTAGTAATTGTTAAGTATTTAGCGATTCCGATTCCATTATCGATATCACTTATCGATTCTCATTGGGTTCTCATTGGCTACGCTTCGAGAGTCACCACCATCGCTAAGCAGCATATCAAAGACATTACATTCGTGCAAATTAATTGCATGCTGTGTGGTCAAATGCTTGTGCATGTTAGAGGTATTTCCTCCCTTTGTTGTGATTAATGTTGGGGTCATTACTCAAAAAAAACAATGCATTACACATTACTCATTAGTTTTCTTAAAAATAATGCAGTAAGTTACTTAATTACTCGCCGGAGAAAGTAATTCATTACACCACTCGTTACATTATTTTCATGTTTCTCTGTAAAATGACCTGAAATGCATTGTCTCATAAAAGTGTGCAGTGCAATCA
>VUQS01022901.1:0-15522 GCA_015108495.1 Heterochromis multidens | reverse complement strand
TAATGAAACAACTTGAATTATAAGACGTTTTTAGGAGGGAAAAGGTTGTGACTATTAAGACAAAAATGAGCAACATAAACTGCACAAAACCAAAACAATGTGTTTTTATTCTTGCTTTTTCTTTTTCTAACAAACACATTGTATTTTTACAACATGTACAAAGGGAGCAAAATAAAAAAATAAAATAAAATAAAATAATTTTTAAAAGATTTGACCAATAGACTGGTACTTATAGCACCTTTCTACTACAAGTCTCATTCACCCCATCGCACACACATTCATACATTTCTTTTTTTATTATATACCTGAGCATTTTTATCTGAAATTCACTCTCACACTCACACTGCACCGACAGATGAATCATTAAACCACCAACCTTGCAATTAGTGGCCGACCAGCTCTACCTCCTGTGCCAAACTGCCATGGAGGAAAAGGTTCTCCTTTTTGAAAATAATGCTATCAATTGTTTCTTACCTAGAAATAAAAAAAATTATAGATATAAAACTCTACCACCTGAGCGGCTGTGGCTAAGGAGGTAGAGCAGGTCATCTACCGATCAGAAGGTTGGTGGACTGATCCCCGGCTTCTCCAGTCCACATGTTGAAGTGTCCTTGGGCAAGATACTGAACACAGAGTTGCCCCCAATGCATTCATGTAAGTGTGTGTATGAATGTATGTGAGTTGGTGAATGAGGCTTGTAGTAGGAAGTGCTTTGAGCACTGAACTTGAGTGGGAAGGTGCTTTAAAAGTACCGGTCCATAAATTATGAATAGGGAATGATTAGGTGTGCGAGGGTGTTTTGAATAACATTTTACAGGAGATCAAACAACACATTATTTTAAAGAAAGATATTATTTAATAAAATAACATGGATTTTATTATTATTATTACGGTTGTTGTTGTTGTTGTTGTTATAAGCAACCTGCAATATTACATACATTAGGCCTTCTAATCAAAAAGTTTATGTGGATTTATTTATATCTGTATATGTTATAATGTGTTATAAACCAACTAAGAGCATTTCTAAGACTTATAAATGCTACATAGATTTATTTATTGGCTTCTAAATGTAAGTAAGCTACTTCTGGCTGCTCCCTTTCACAGTGGACAACTATGCACATTTGATTTGGCAGCATTTTACATCATATGCCCTTCCTGAAGCAAACCCCAAGAGGGATTTGTGTCTCTAGTTTGGAATCAAACCAGCAACCTTTCGCTTGCCAAGCAGCATGTGTTAACTGCTACACCGTTGGAGGCTTCTACATGATTTAAATCATGTTGCCTTTGTAATAAAACTAATATAGGTATTACTGTGGTAACATCTAATCCCCCACATTGACTCTAAACACATCAGCTGCACTGTTTGGCAAGTAAACAAGAGTCTGCATAATAATTGACCAACACTGACTACACTTCACATGCAACAAGTTGGCTGATACGTAGTAAAAGCGATTTTCAAGCAAAACTCTGCTCTGCTTTTCCCGGTTCGAAAAATGAAAGAGAGAGAGTACGTGTGTTTTTGCAGTAATACTGCTTATGTGTTTGATTCACATCCATTGCAATTGTGTATAAATATTTAGGGGACCTTAATAACGCCACAAACTAGAAACAGAGAGCTATACGTCATGTTTGTGTGGTTGAGAAATGCATCTGTCACCCCCAGAAATCCATCAAATCTATCAACTAAGGTTTTTCCCACTGTAGGTGTTTTCGTTCTCCCCCAAATATTTTTGGCTCAAAGAAAAATGATCTGTTGCTGCGACACTAGAAGACAGGATAGGCCCTGTGTTTTCCCAGTGTTGTCTCAGCTGTAGCCCATAGTGACAATGACAGTAATCAGGCAGGGATGTCAGCAAGTGACGGCGCGGTCTGACCACAGGAAATGCCTCTCTGTCATCCTCTGTTTCACTTCCCTTTCTGGATGAGAACTCTGGTTGGTTACAGGCTGTTATTATGGGAATGAAAAGCAAAGTAATGGTTAAGCCTCTACTTTCAGAGCTCAGTTTTAATATTCTGTCACACAGACATACAGACATACTCACAGCCAAGTCCAGTTGTCTGGTCATCATGACCACAGAGAAATTAGAAACAATCTCGAGACAATCAAACCAGTCCTAAACCCATCACCTCTTGATTTCTGTTTCAATCTCAGCTACATGTTGCAAAGGTCCCTGAGTCATAGGCCCCTCTTACTCATCCCGCAACTGATTATCTTTACTCAGTACACAAGTGACAACCACACCCATTTTTGAACGTTAAATTTCCTGATCTAGCATGGCTGCAACACAATCATCTTGACAAAAGAAAAAAAAAAAAAAGAAACATCCACATCCTGACATCAAACACCTGCCTTTGTAGTAGTTCCCACTGTATCCTTAGGGCCTCATTTTGTTGTGATGACACATAATACAGCCACTCATACAGACTCAAAAGGAGAAAACAATAAGCCTCAATGTTGCAGCCAATGAAATATGATACTTGGCTTTTGCCAGGAAAACCTTTATTAATTTGCGAGTAGAGTATTTGGTAAAAACCAGTATCACACCAGATATCAGCAGCTGGTTCTGTGAACAGCTGAAAGGAAAATGATGACGTTTTAAGGAACAAAAGGGAACACTTTCTACTTCAAGGAAGTACAAAATTGATTTACAGGGTTGCTTTTGTTCTGGCTGTCTCTCTTCGCCTCTTCATCAGGTGTTCCATGCTTGCCATAACCGTAAAGCCTGTTACTCCATAACTTGAAGCAGGGCGGATTTGCTGTGAGGACAAAATGTTTGGGTACAGACTGTTTTCAGAGACCGTTTGACCCTGCATCCTTGTGTTGCGTGTAACATTCCTGCTTTGTGGCAAGCTCCTCACAAGCTCGCACTCGCGTGAGATGAGTCACATCTCACACGAGTGCGAGGTTAAACCGGCTGGAGAGTTTTTACACTCAGTCGTGATTGGTTACGTTTCTGTCCTATAGGCCACCCCTTCTCCTCCCCCTTCCTCCTTTCTTAGATAACACATCCAATTTCGCCTTGCTTGAAGTCAAACAGAGGCCCAGAACCAGGACAGGTGTGAACTCACTGAGCCTGAAAGTCCACACTCGCTCAGGTTAGGTAAAGTCAGAATGAGATCATGACCTATTTGATGTATGACAATAAAACAGTATGACAGTGTGACAAAAAATTTAAATATGTTAGGCACTGGAAATTTGATAACCTCATTTTTCATGAGTGACTATTGAGATCTCAAACGTGATTCTTAATAAAGTGCAGTGTGGCAATATTACATGTTTACCTCTGCTTAGTAAACTTTAGTTTCACAACCAAACAACCGTGACGCTTGTCTGCTGTTCAGTTTCAAGACAGTGAGACATTAAGAAACCCTTTGTCAACAGATACATGGTCTCCAACAACAGTGATCTTCCAGCTTCCTTATTATGAAACAGCAGTGTTGTCCATTCTGAGTCAGCAAACCACAGCGACAAATGAAAAGGGTTTCCCAGAACTTTTTTTTTTGTTTTCTTTTTTTGAAAAAAACAAAAAAAACCCAAAAACATACTCTTATTTTTACTTACACATGTCATCCATGTCTTTCAGTTAGGTCACAAATGAAACAAAAGTAGCAGGTCAATAGATCTCCATCTGCTGTTGCCTTCCTGGCAATCCACTGTTTTGTTTCTCAGCATGTGGAAATTTACTGGACTTCAGATTTCTATATAGTGATTAACTTTTATGGTTAGCCGTTGCTCTCGGGGCATTGAACACTATGTACCACTGACTAATAAAAACAAAGGGTAAACTTTTATGGCGCCCATGGCAGATATCTATTTATTATCTTGTTATTTGTCAACTCTCAGCTGAAGAGGCAAATTTGAAATCTAATTAAACACTAACATCATGGAAAAGTTTTGCAAATTCCTTATTTTCCTGACATACAGGCCTTCAAATTAAGACTTTATGTTAGCTAGAATTAAATAATAAAACCGTAACGACTCTGGCAGCGCACATTGAAATAAACAATCATAAACCAGCTATTATAAATTATTGCTCAGAAGGACAAATAAATGTGAAAACACTCAGATGGCTGTAAATGGATGTTAATAGTGCTATTAATTTAGTGCTTTGGCAGCCTAGTGTATTAAAGTGGAATAGCAGTATAATATAACAGTTTGAAGTTGACACTGAAGAAAGAAAACATATTAGTCGCTCATGATTAAAGTTGGTCAACACCGCGTGCCCGCGTACGTGCAGCACGCCTGTACAGAAACGCCACGCATGCGCGCGGGCCCTCGTTTTGCTCCCTTGCACTGTACTGTGACGATGACGTTCGCAGTGTTGGCAGGGATCCAATAGGGGCTGTCTCCTGACGTCAGTGGCCTCATTCACAAGCCGGAGACATATATAAGCGGCTTCCAAGGCGCCCACAAGCAGAAGCACTTACTATAATATTGAATTTCTTTTTTAAACTGAAGGGGAAAAAAAAAGCCTAGAGGTACCGAATAGGCTACACTAAAGAAGAAGAAGAAAGGACCAGATTAGATCGTCTTAAAACTTTTTTTCTTGTTTGTTTTTTCTATTTTTTTTTTTAAACAAGCTAACCGGAACAAAGGACTCCGCGCTTCGAATAATAGTTGGACGAACAGCCTTTTTTCACATCAGCTCAAACTTCAGTTTTGTCTTCCGCTGTAACTTTATGTTTTTGGATTTAACATTTCTAACCCGCCGTACTACTATGGTCATAATGGAGGTTCCCACCATCGACTGCGCCTCCCTCCGTGGTTTGCTGGAGGGCGAAGTTCCGGGCTGCTTAGTGCTGGACTGCCGCTCTTTTCTATCCTTCAATTCCTCTCACATTTCGGGCTCCACCAACGTGCGCTTCAGCACCATAGTGCGCAGGAGGGCCAGGGGTGGTCTGGGACTTGAACACATCGTCCCCAACGAGGATACCAGGAACCGGCTCCTGTCAGGGGAGTACCAGTCCGTGGTACTGCTCGACGATCGCAGTTTGGACTTAAGCCAAGTGAAGAAGGACGGGACAATGATGCTTGCTGTTACAGCCCTGTGTCGTCATCCCTGTGGTGCCAGTGTTTTTATCCTAAAAGGTAAGAAAACGCCGAGTTTTAAGTGTTTTAAGAGTCTCACACAGTTGTTTTACTGTATCCTGACAACGGGGTCAACAAATGCCGATTACACCTGTCACCATACCAGCTGGTGCTGGAGTAAACAATGTTCCAAAATAGCCCCGTGAGCAGTTGTCACCTTTTTGGAGACCCCTATTTAAATGTCTTTGTTGAGACGTGTAATCTGACCTTGGTGGTTGTTTTTCTTTTTACCCTTTTTCCAGGTGGATTTGACACATTTTCTACAGAGTATCCAGAGATGTGTACCAAACCCTCCCCTCCACAGGGGCTTAGTTTGCCTCTAAGCTCCAGCCATCCTGACAGTGCAGGCACAAATGGTAGTCCTTGCAATACACCGCTCTATGACCAGGTTTGTATTTTATTGTGTTTTGTTTACATAGTCAAAGATAAACAGCAAAAATAATCTCACTCTCTGCCTTCATTTCTGTTGTGCAGTTGTATTAATGACTGATTTTTGTTTTTTGTTCTCTAGGGAGGTCCTGTGGAGATCTTGCCTTTCCTGTACCTTGGTAGTGCTTACCATGCCTCTAGAAAAGACATGCTGGACATGCTTGGCATAACCGCTCTAATCAATGTATCTGCCAATTGCCCCAATCACTTTGAGGACTCCTTCCTCTACAAGAGCATCCCTGTCGAGGACAACCACAAAGCTGATATCAGCTCCTTTTTCAACGAGGCAATCGAGTTTATCGGTGAGTACATCTGTCACATTTAATCTCTTCACACGTCCTCAGTGCTAAATGGAAGCACCTGTCATCACCGTTATCTCTAAGCCTGTTACAAATACCCAGCCCCCCTCTTTCTTTTCCCCCCACTTTACTCTGACTCCTGTATTTAGATTTTTTTTAAAAGTTCCCTCCAAAACCGACCAGCTGGCTCGGCACAGGCTCCCTGCTCCAGCACAATGTGGTTACATCATTGCCATCTCTCAGGCGTAGAAAATCGGATGCCCCCCCTCCTCTTTTTGATGAATTGCGAAGCAGCAGCCCCAAACTAGTTTGTGGTGGGTAGACTGGCTGCGCTTGAATAGCTCCCTCCACACCGTTCTTTGTTCGGGCCAAACAAAAGGCAGTTTCTCCTCACTCAATGTCAGTTTTCCTCCCAGATCAATACAGCCAGCAGGGGTTTATCCCCCTCTTTTGTCCATTCAGTCTGCCTCCTTTGGTAGCAGCTCCCACAGGCTCACACCCTGCACCGCTATTGACTGTGTTCCTGTGTCGTAATGAGCACTGCTAAATTTAAAAAGAAAGTCAAAGCGTTGCAAAGACTTTGGTGCTTGTGGTTTCCTGTGACAGGCAGATTTTAGCTTTAATATAACCCAGTAGGTGTTTACAGTTCACTAACTTTTCTTTCCCTTTCTCTTTCTCGTCCCCAGACTCTGTGAGAAACAAAGGAGGCCGTGTGTTTGTTCACTGTCAAGCCGGCATCTCCCGCTCTGCCACCATTTGCCTCGCCTACCTCATGCGGACCAACCGCGTGAAGCTGGACGAGGCCTTTGAGTTTGTCAAGCAGCGCCGCAGCATCATCTCCCCCAACTTCAGCTTCATGGGTCAGCTCCTGCAGTTTGAGTCCCAGGTCCTGGCCTCATCAACGTGCTCCTCAGAGGCGGGCAGCCCAGCTATTGGCAGCGGCAGCACAGTATTCAATTTCCCCGTCTCCATCCCAGTACACACCTCTGCCGGTCAGCTCTCATTCCTCCACAGTCCCATCACTACGTCTCCCAGCTGTTGAAGAAAGGGTTGGCAGCGGAGAGTTTGTTTGGACTCGCCTGTGACTTTGCTTAGAGCACTTCACAAAACATGGTTCTGATTATTATCCATTTATGGTGATGCTGGTATCACCTTACAAAATGGGCACTTATTGTTTTGGGGTCAGATCATTTGGCTCTGTGATCTGCTGGTCAAATCCATGTGGCCTGGCTTCATCATTTCAAAGGGACGTTTCAGAACTACCATCAGGCAGTATTGATGTTTAACCTCCTAAATGTGAAAATTATCTACACTTAGACCTGTATTACTTGGGAAACAACAGATGAGATAGCTGTGTTTAGTCTTATATCGGAAATCTTATTATTCTTTATTCGAAGGACTGATTTTTTTTTATTTTTATTTTTTTCATGAAGGCAACTGCTTCCGATAATCATAATCATTAAGAGAGAGGGCTATAACAGTTGTCTCAGGAATGTTGACTTATCCTCTCATATGTTCATTTGCTTTCTATACTGGTCAAAGAAAGCAGTATTAATCTACTCCCCAACATGGCATGTAAGTCTCTCCTTCCTTTGACGAACAATGAATGTATCCCCTTCTTTCTCGGAGTAGATGTGCCAGAAATCTTCATGTGTACACTTAGAGTTGAATAGGTGGCCATTTCAAATGCAAATACTTGCCTTACAAGACATCATGAAGCCATGACGATCCTGACATATTGGGGAAGCTGACCGTGAAATACCTCATGTATGCGTACTGTGTGCTGCAGCACGAAGATGGACAGAATCCCACAGACTACTCAAATGGGGCCATGTAGTCCTCTTTGACTGCATTCTGACATATTTATTAACTAAAGTAATATATTTCTTTATTATATCTATTTTTGCAAGTGTTTCTTTAAATGTTGTTTTTATACAAAAGAATAAATCTCATTTGACTTTTTTTTTTAACACGGTTGCAGTTCTGCTCTTCTTTTCCCCCCATGTCATATAATACTCATCTCTTTCATAATGCAAATCATAACACAGATGTAGTTTTGAAATTAATGCCACACCTTTAATCAAAAATCACCATGTCAAACCACATGTTAATATATTCCAGTAACTGGACGTCACTAATGCAGGGAATATCAATTCAACAGAAAAATACACACTCCCTGGCCACTTTGTTAGGTACACCTGTTAAACTCCTTGTTAATGCAAATATCTCATCAGCTAAATACATGGCAGCAACTCAGTTGGTAGTAAACAACACAAAGGCGTGGATCCATCCTGCCTTGTATCAACGATTCAGGCTGTCTTTGGTGGTTTAATGGTGTTGGGGATATTTTCTTGGCACTTTATGGGCCCCTTAGTACCAAGTGAGAATCATTTAATAAATGCCTCAACTTACTTGAGTATTGTTGCTGACCATGTCCATGCCTTTATGACCACAGTATACCCATCTTTGTCCTTTGGCACTTTTTATCGTATTTTTTTATCCCTGTTCTTGACATTATTTAATTAGTTTATCCATCCATCCATCCATCTTCTGATGGCTGCTTACAGCAGGATAACACACCAGGTCACAAAACTCAAATCATCTCAAACTGGTGACACTGAGTTCACTGCAGTCAAATGCCCTCTACAGTCACTGAATCCAATAGAGCACCTTTGGGATGTGGTGGAACGAGAGATCTGTATCATGGATACAAAACTGTGTGATGCTATCATGTCAATATGGAGCAAAATCTCTGAGGAATGCGTCCAGCACCTTGTTGAATCTATGCTATGAAGAATTAAAGCAGTTCTGAAGGCAAACGGGGGGTCCAACCCACTATTAGCATTGTGCACCTAATAAAGTGTCCGATGAGTGTATAACTCATTCATAAACATATCTGCTTGTGTAAGAGGGAGAAACTATTTCCCAGTCCAGTAAACAAAAGTCTATACATGTGTTTTTTGTATGGCCAGCAATAGAAAGGGTTCCAACTAACTATAATTTTCATTTATTTCTCTCTCAAAGCATTTAGTCCATCAAAATGTCAACAGACGGGTAAAGAGTTAAATATTATAAATAAGTTAAATATAATAAACTGTAATTGTTAAGTGACTCTTTTTTTAGTGTGAAAGTTTATTTTTGATGCATATAAGGGCCGAAAAGAACACGAGAAGAGAAACATTTATATTACACCTAAACAAAGCTGATAGGAAATGGTCAGCTGCCATGTTCAAAATATTTTTGTACCACCCTTCCCTGTTTTGTTCCATGTGATGGAATCCTCTATCTTATATCTGCGTAAGGATTCAACCAAAATAAGAAACATGATGTCATGGCGTCGGCCATTGTTCAGGCCACACTCCCTGTCTATGAACCCCTCTGAGGCCAGGGCAACAGCAGGAGGCTCAAAGAATCAGCCAAGGAGCACCTCCCTCCGTGGCCACAATAGGAGCAGCTGCAAGGCGTTTGGGAAAAGTGTGACAACTAAAGAGCATTCAGGGCTCAGTCAAGCACAGGCCTTGTATCCCCTGCCTCAAACTCAAATGAGGAGGTGGGGACTAAGATAGCCATGAAAAGGAAAGGAATATGTTTGGTTTGCAAATTAGCCAAAACACTGGCTGTGACCCACCCTGGGGTGTGAGAAAAACTTCCTGTAGAGGTGATGATGACGATGATGATGATGATGATGATGAGCCTCTGAAGCTTTCAATACAAAATAACTGTCTGTGTTCAATGAAGCTAAGGTTTCCGGGGAGTAAACCCTCATACTTTCACTATCGATGTGTTCTGATGTGTTATCTAACAGCAATGCAAATGCAAATTTTCTCTGACAGAAAACATTACTAGTGACGTGATGCCTCTGCAATGAAAGGCTCATTCATTACCTCACCACCGCTTCAGACAAGCTGTGCTTTTGGTGACATGTGCAACCCCCACCTCCTCCAACAAGCCCACCAGCTTTTGTGTCTTTAGATTTGCCATTGTAAAGAGGGAGGCTGGCAGGAGTGTGTATTTTTGTATGTGTGTGAGAGTCATTGTGCATCTTTTATGATCTGATGCGGATCTCTGGGGTGGGGGGGGTAAAAAAGGCTCCAGTCAATTGCAAGGTCAGGGACATTAAAGTGTTGTGACTTTTGAGTGTAGGTGAGAGAGATGAGACAATTTCAAGGAGCTTTCAAAATGACACGATTCGTGTAAAAATAAAAAGTGCAGTCCACGTCTTCATTTTCTTTTCACATCCTCTAGTTTTAACTCAGCATCAGTCGGACAGAACTGAACATAACGTCACTTGCCGCTTCCACTAAGTTGCCAATTGACTCTCCCATTTAGCAGCTGATCTCTGACTCAACTTCAAAGTCATTTTAATTAACACAGTCCTAAGAAGAAAAAAAAAAAAGTTATATAACGTGTCAGACACAGCTGCCAGGTCAGGAAGAAACAGAATCCCAGCCCTCCCTTTTACATCAATCAGTGGGACTTGGCGGTCACTTCCACACCATTTATGAGAGTATGAGTATACCCATGCCTTTAATAAATGACAATGAAATATTGAGCAATGTTGGGCAACATTAATACATGTGCATTAATGGCTGGTACTGGAGAATGAGAAGGTTTACCATTTGCTCTACATTATATACTATACATATTTGCTTGATCACGAAACACACATTTGTCTTGTAATGTTATTTGAAAGGTATTGGCAAAGAATAATGCATAAGATAACTAAATAACTCAGACATGCCAATCACAGATCTTGTGGTAAATGCATATAAAAGAAAAATAAAGTACTTGATATTAGCTTCTCTTCATTGGCTCCCTGTTTAATCCAGAATCAAATTTAAAATCCTTCTCACATACAAAGTGTTGAATAATCAGGCCCCATCTTATCTTAAAGACGCCATAGTACCATATCACCCCAATAGAGGACTTTGCTTTCAGACTGCTGGCTTACTTGTGGTTCCTAGGATATTTAAAAGTAGAATGGGAGGCAGAGCCTTCAGCTTTCAGGCCCCTCTTTTTTGGAACCAGCTCCCAATTTGAATTCGGGACACAGACACCCTCTCTACTTTTTAGATTAGCCTTAAAACTTTCCTTTTTGATATAGTTTATAGTTAGAGCTGGATCAGGTAACCCTGAACCCTCCCCTAGTTATGCTGCAATAGTCCTCGGCTGCTGGGAGCTTCCCATGATGTACTGAGCGTTTCTTCTTCACTCACGTCTTTTCACTCTTTATGTATTTATACACCACTCTGCCTCTCTTCCACAGCATGTCTTTGTCTTCCTCCCCTCACCCCCAACCGGTTGCGGCAGATGGCTGCCCCTCCCTGAGCCTGGTTCTGCTGGAGGTTTCTTCCTGTTAAAAGGGAGGTTTTCCTTCCCACTGTTGCCAAGTGCTTGCTCAGAGGGGATCATCTGATTATTGAGGTTTTCTCTGTATCATTGTAGGGTCTTTACCTTATAATATAAAGCGCCTTGAGGCAACTGTTGTTGTGATTTGCGATTATATAAATACAATTGAATTGAATTGAATTGAATATTGCTGTGACTTGCTTTGTTGAAGAGAAGAAGACCACAGAGGAAGACCAATAACAAAAAGAGGAACTGAGTAATGCTGGAACTTTAGGGGGACTTTGTGATGCCCAATAGAGTACTTCTCTTTGGAGTTCACCTTCTACCCTGCTGTATTTTAATGCTTTTTAAAGTGCATTGTAACTTGTGTTAAAAGGAATTAAATAAATGTATTATTATTGTTACTGTTGTGCCTTTTCATATAATCTGTATAGAAAAAAAGATAAATCATTCATCTCCTTTTCAAATTGCTTTGATAAAAATAATATTATTCATCTAATCACAATTTTTTATGTTGGGAGACACAGACATGCCTGAGATACTGGAAACCACAACTTTACCCACATGAGAAGTGACTTTCAGTGTGTCAGGAGGCTGTACTGTGAATGTGGTTGCCACTGTGATTGCTGGGGATGCTGAGTAATTACACTTCTCACTCTTCATCACACCTTAAAACTGGATTTTGTGAGTGTGTCTTTGTTTACACCAGGCACACTCACAAAATCCTGAGTGAGAAGATTTACTCCACGCATTGATGTCACGGCAGAGTATGCACCTGCAGTAAATCAGTAAGAGGATTGTGACTATGACGGGGAGGCCTCCGAAACATCCTGTGTCTGAGGCATTGTAATGGCTTGCTCTAATCTTTACGTCAGTGCGCACCGTCTGCTGGGTCAAATCTTTTACAGAGACACTGTCAAGGAACTGCCGCATAAAATAGGCCAGTGTGCCAAAGCAAAAAACTGCTTCAAAAGCCATTTAATGGACAAACAGGCCCAACAAGAGGGTGATTTATGTTACAAAAGCTGCTATACTTTTTCTAACCTTCTGCATCCATGACATTCCACAGCACAGAGGCCAGACAAGTTGCTATTGCGTGACAGGAGCAGTGATAAGGTCAGATCTCTGGCATGATAACCAAACACTAGCTCAAGGAATTTAAGGACATTACGTATAGCTGCATTGAAGCCAGCAGGGCTCCCCTTCCTTTCACAGCCCCTCCTAGAATGTCAGATAAGAGAATCTATGTTGGCTTAAAAGGTGTGTGCTGTTTTTCATTATTATGAAACAATTATATGGCATAAAAGGGGGTCAAAACCTCACTTAGATTTAAAGCCAAAAAAAAGTCCAAATAAATAAATCAAGCCAAGTCTGCATAAAAAAACAACTTTTAAGCAGTCATTTGCATGAAAACTCATCAGATGTAGGCAGGAGGAAGGCACCCATTCACCCCACAGGCTCTGAACAGAGCCTGTATTTTTCCACTCGCTGGAGCGTCGGGGCTGTGTTCACAAGCAGAAGTGAGATCCTGTGTGGGGTATTCAAGGAATGCTTGGCATCCTGTCTTCTACACCGTCTGCACTCTGGGTGAATGATGTCACACCCAAAGAACATGTAGGTGTAGATATAAATCTCAGAGCTGCACGCAGATGTGTTTGTCTGTTAAAAGTATGCCGATATTTCAGAATTAAGGGAGTTTTGAGGCCAGTTTGGCTGAGTTTTACCCATTTGCTGTGAGAACAACAAACAAACTGAGGAAAAGATCAACTCTTTTATTAATTCACAAATATTGGAAGGATGAATAAAGATTTGGAAATTTGGGTGCCCCGGGTAGAGTATGGTACTTTCTAAATCCAAAGCCTGGCCCTCTCATGCATACCAAAGTTGCAGAAGAATTAGTCTGTGATAGCTGGCTAAAGGAGGTCCAGAGAGGGCTCAGAGGGGCTTGTCACACAAATGAAATGAAAGGATCTTCAAAAGGAGCTTTGATTCTCATTGATGGCTTCTTCTTCTGTGTTTATTGGGTGTGAGCGCCATCTTAAGGAAAATACTGTGTGTTTCACCACTACAATGTTTGATCTTTAAATGGAATGAATAGAAAGTAGCATCATACAAGTTTTTCCCTTCAGCATTATAAGTCAGATTTCATCCCACATGATTAGAAAGATGAGGTTTCAAAGGTCGCTTCTGGCACCACAGAGGTTTTGAAATGATCAGTGTGGGTGTAGAAAATCAATAACCCACAGTCTAACACAGATATGCTATTCATGAGTCTAACCTGGGGATTCACATTAACCTGACATCCTTCTCATTCTGCTATTTTTTTACATTCATTATTCAAGTGTAAGCTACAATTCAACAAATACCCCAAGTCCAGTAGATACAAAGTGCTGAAGTAAGCCGGATAAAGTGAGAGACATGCTGGACTGCTATTGGTCAAATTCAAGACTTTTTTTATTCAAATTGTAGACTTTTGACCAGTTAATGAGTAACGCTGCTGTAACACTGCTGATGGAGGGCAATGTGACCACTTGAGCGATATGTATTCAATAGAGTTAATGATCAACTTTAAAAAAAAAAATGGAAACATTGATATCTTAAGTTTAAAATGGGAAAAAAATAATAATAATACAGAAGATTAAGTAGTAGTCTAATATAATCCATTCAAATGTTTGGGGTCACTTAAAAATACTGTTTTTTTCAAAGAAAAGCATTTGTTCTTTTTAATTTAAAACAACACCAAATTGATCTGAAATGTTAAAAACAATGACTAATGATTATTGGAATCATGTAAATAATGAATGTTTTTAATGCACATGTGTACATTTTCAGCAGGCATCACTCTTGTGAAGTATTATTTAAAGCAATTCAGTGTAGAAAAAAAAACCAAAATATATAGACCAGTGAAGTATAATACTGTATAATTACAGAACAGAAAAAGCTTTAACTATATTAGAAAAAGAAACCAGAGAGGCTGGTGAACAACTGAATATTAGGAAACGTATATCAGAGTCTCTGGCTTGAGAAACAGATGTGCCACAGGTCTTCAGCTGGCAGATTAATTAACTCTCAGAGGTTTAACTCATCCCAGGCGATAACCCTAATCCTACCCTAATGATAGATTTTGGAGAAAAGCAAAACTAAGTTTTTGATGTGTGTCAGAGTGATCATTTTCTTTGTGCCTTGATTGCTAAAAAATTGGGAGAACTATTTAATAAAAACAAAACAAAAATTTCATAATCTAATTGCCTAGGGTTAAGTTATGGTTAACGTCATCACTAACGAGTTAAAGAGTAATCACAAAACACCAGTCTCATCTTCAACACCGACTTTGAGAAGTGATGCTGGTCACTATTTGCAGAGATAATCCATAATAGCAAATAATCATCCATATTTGAAACCAGCCAAAAAAAAAGAAAAAGGAAAAGATCAAGATAGGAGTGAGAAAGCTTGGGCCAAGTGAAGCCCCCTTATTTAGACCCACATCTTCACACAGATGGCCTCAGCCAGTCATCTGTGAGCTTCACCTAATACAAAGAAAAGAAAAACACACTGGCAAAACAATAACAGGATGCAGAATGACACACAACAGAAGGCAGTCAGTCCATTTCAAGGCACTGTGCCATACCATGTGTCTGCCGCTTGATAGGATCCAGTTTATTTCTACAGCAGGACAGTGGCCCAAAGCACAACTCCAAACTATGTAAGGACTCTTTGGAGAAGCAACAAGTCAGCTGGTGTTCTTCAAACTGAGTGGTCAACAGCAACGTTATTGGAGCTCAACTATACTGAGCTCAGCAGCTTGTCTGCATGATATGTAATTAAAGTTTGAAGGACAAAATCTCTTGATGCATGCTCAATAATCCAGGTAAAAGAATCCCAAAAAGCTGAATCTGGTCATCTGGACGTAGCGTTTTTAGTGGGAGAAACGTTTCGTCAACCTATCCAAGTGACTTCTTCAGTCTCAGCTGAAAAAGAACCGAGGAGGGGGCCTAAGGGTACATCTGTCACCATCTTACAATGCTGTGATTGCAGCCATTCCTCAATCTCTGTGAATGGTACTCATGGCCATTGATCAATGGTCATGACAGTTTGCATACTAATGATCATGAAACTGACCTCATGGCCCATTGTTAGTCAGTGGTGCTGGTTTCGGTCATTATGCAAATGTACTGTTTATAAGGTTGGGGAAGCCTGCAGTCAGCTGAGACTGAAGAAGTCACTTGGATAAGGTGACGAAACGTTTCTCCCACTGAAAACGCTACGTCCAGATGAACAGATTCAGCTTTTTGGGATCTCTGTGTAGTGCAGTATTGTCACTAGCTAACACCAAACACTGAAAACATTCAGTGTCGG